>LNAC01000029.1:5129632-5232969 GCA_002007465.1 Ailurus styani
TATATATATATATATATATATATATATATATATATATATATATATATATATATATGTTATATGTATAAGTATGTATGTGTGTGTATATATATATATAATACATATATAAAAGAGGTATATACATATACATATATATACACACATGCACATACCTAATGCTCAATATAACTAATGATTATTGCAGAACCTTGTTATATATGGCACATATATAGAAAATGGAATATTACTCAGCCATAAAAAATGAAATATTACCAAGTGCAATGAATGACATGGATGGATCTAGAGAGTTATGCTAAGCAAAACAAGTCAGTCAAAGACAAATATTATACAATTTCACTCCTATGCGGAATTAAGAAACCAAACAAACTAGCAAGGGAAAAAAAAAGAGAGAGAGAGAGAGGGAGGAAAACCAAGAAACTGACTCTTAACTACAGATAACAAACTGACGGTTACCAGAAGGAAGGAGGGCAGGGGGATGGGTGAAATAGGTGATGGGGCTTAAGAAGTGCACTTGTTTTGATGAGCACTGGCTGTTGTATGGAAGTGTTGAACCACTACATGGTACACCTGAAACTAATTATACACTGTATATTAACTGGAATTTAAATAAAAACTTAAAAAAGATGAAATTTTGTCTTTTTCTGAATCTCCCAATAACTAAAGATAGATACCCTAATGGATATTGTATATTCTTATTTATTTACTTTCTTACTTTCTTACTTACTTACTTATTTACTTACTTTCTTTTTGTCAGAAAAGCAATGGTAGTGAACATTTAACATGTGTGTATCAGAGGCTCTAGTAATATGACCATTTAGCCAAGACAATTGAGATTAGTTAAATCTGAAGACCCTAGTGCATCAACTAGATATCATCCTCTCATTTTTCTCCAAAGAATATTAGCTCATTGATTATTAACATTCTCATTGGGTTAGTTAATTGGGAATACTTACTTTTCTAAAAGTAGTAATCAAAATGCTGAGAATTATCTAAAGTTGATAAATATTTATATAAGTAAGAACAATATTTGGGTATATTTATGTTTTCTTTAATCCTTGGGAATTTTCCAAATACTTAATGCTCAATATACCTAATGATTATTGTAGAAACTAATGGCATTAATTTTAAATTTAATTCAATTCACCATGGAAATTTGTGTATTATACGGCTTGCAGAAAAATCTGATACCAGTAAGACGGTTCTTCCAACATTTAAAAAATATTGGCACATACAGGATGTGGTGATATTTATGTAGTAGAGTAGGAAAAACAGATTATGTTTAAGGAGAAGCACCTTGACTAGGGATTCTGGCCTTCCAGGGATGAGATAACCTACATCTTTGTGAACTGTAACACAATTGTGATACACCAATAAACTGCCAAATGCCTATTAGGAAGCTGTGGGTTAAGATATTGAAAATCAATATTCATGACATTTAATATAAACTTGAGGTATATTTATCTATTGATCATATTGGAAAGGTTGAGTTTCTTTTTAATTCTGTAAATATAAACACTATTTAATGGAGCTTTTTGTCTATTTGTTTAGGTTCAAACAAAAGCTGTTCACTGAGACAGAGGTAAAGTGAAAATTTGGGAGTAATTTCAGAAAACACTCATGGAGAGTGGGAAGGTAAAACCAGAAAGAAAAGGAAGCCAATGAAGAATGATTTCAAACAAGTTTCCACTCTGAGCGACCCTTATCCCAGCAGAGCAGCATGGCGGATGGTATAAAACACACACCTGAGACAAGGGGGCTGCTATCTCCTCTGTCATTGGGTGACCACAGCTCTCGGGGACGGCAATGCTCATTTGCAGTCCTCCTATATAGGAGCAGTATTGGCCCCAGCAGCCAGGTAAAAAGTCTCAGGTAAAAAACAGAGCAGGTGTCAGTAAGAAATCCCCAGCATGCAAGACTAAGCATGTAGGGAATATGGACAGAGCACTTCCAGGATCTACTAATATTTCCCAGACAGAGGGAAAACTACCATTGCCTACTAGTTTAATAATAAGTTAATCAATTTTATTTCTTAAGTCAAGAGCGAGAAAACTAGTGTCCACAGACAAGATTCAAATTTGAAAAGTTAAAGCTATAAAAATAATGGAAAGTAAGATCCATAAAAGGATCTGATAAGTTACACTCGTAAAAAAAATCACTAATTTAATTACCTGGGCTTTCATATAAACTGTTCAATGTTTTCTAGGTCATCTTTCCCTATCGGGTTAAAGGTATTTTCATAGGAGCATTTTTTATTTGTTTGGTAGGAGTATCTATCAAAATAATGGTCTTCTGGCAAAGGTGCATTATTCATCTTCTATATCCCCATTAGAATGAGGAGGTAAATAAAAACAGAAGAATATACCTAAGCATTTAAAACTAAGCAAAATAAGTCAGTCAGAGAAATACAAATACCATTATGACTTCACTCATACGTGGCATTTAAGAAAAAAACCAAATGACCATAGACGGAAAAGCAGAGAGGAAAACCAAGAAATAGACTCTTAACTATAGAGAACAAACAGATATAGAGGTTACCAGAAGAGAGGAGGTGAGGGGATGGGTGAAAGAGGTGATGGGGGAAAGGAGTGCACTTATCCTGAAGAGCACTGGGTGTTATATGGAAGTGTTGAAGCACTATATTGTACACCTGAAACTAATATTACATTGTATATTAACTAACTGGAATTTAAATAAAAACTTGAAACTACCAAAAAAAATGGAGAATGCCATACATATGCCAGAAAACTTGGGCAATTTAATTTTTGTTCACTACAAGGAGAACCAGATGAAAGAATATATGAAAAATCAAGCTGTGACAATCTCTTTGGGGACAACAACATTCTGTTTCATTTCCAGAAGTGGAACAGATCTGAAAGATTCCCACACATTCCCCTGACTTAGAAGGTGACAGACTAGAAGCTAGGAAAGCGGGGAGAATAGTAGAAAGCAATTCAAGTTTTATTGCTAAAAGTTAAATATTAAAATCCGCTATTGGTGGTGATAAATTCCAAGGGATATATCAAATTGAAAAGTGGCAATGAGGTGAGACTTTTATTCAGGATGTGGGAAGTTTGCACCCGTTGTAGAAGAAAGCCACATCTGAAACGGAGACTGATATAATCTGATCTAACAAGTATCAAAGAAAAAAAAAAGACTATACAGAAATTAAGTTCTACAAGTGAAATGGCTCAAAGTTCTAGATTTCTCCCCATTCCCCCCAAGAACACTTGGCAGTAATATTCATTATATTAAATACACATCCAAGTTGAAATCTGAAAGAAAGATTTGAATAGCTACCTGGAACTAAATGGGGTAATAAAGAAGCATCTTTGCTCCATTGATAGACAAACTATAGGCCTGAAATAATGTTCAAGAATGGGCAATTAGGGAAAAATAATTTGTGTCTTCAAATGATTATGTAAGATGCAACAAGAATTCAGTTAAAAACAGATTAAATAATTTAGTAAAATCTATTTTATAGTCTCAAAATGTAAGAGGACGTGAACTTGAAAAATAATCAGAAGATAAAATAAAATTTTAAAAATGAAAGGAGAGTTGTTTGGAGAATTAGTAGATAAAGGAATGATGGAAGTAGACAAGTACTCAGTAGAATATAATCTTTCACAGAAGCAACATAAAGCAGAAGTAATGGCGCAGAAAATAGAATTGGCGATATGGAGTGTGAAGTTCACTTTATACCTTTCTGTTAGACTGGAACCCGTCATTTGGTGTCGGCTTTGCCCTTGACCTTTGGAAGGTCATACAGAGGGATGCTCATTTCACCATTATTTCTGGATACTCTCAATTAATAAATCATCAGTGACCATGTGAATCTTTAAATTACTATTATCTAATTAGCAACGTCAGTAATGTTATTAAAAAGAATAAGACATGCTCTTTATATTATACGTGTGTATGCACATATATATTCACTTTTAGTTATAAGAAAGGATTTTAGATTTTAGATATAACTTGGGATAAAAATGGCCTTTTTGATTACTATATAGAAATTCTGTCAATCAGTTGATGTATAAATGTGCATCTATTATTGCATGAAAAAATACATAATCATTAATGATGTTTCTGAAAGCAGTTACCCTTGTGTCTGATCATGCTTAAGATCTTTCAAATAACTGCTTTGAAAAGGGAAATGGATTTACACTCATGACAGTGTAAGGGAAAGTGAGTATAACAACTTTAGTTAATCTGTCATTTCCATAAATGTTTACAAAAATACAGCATGGATGAAGACGATAACACTAAATGAAGTAAGTCAGTCAGAAAAAGACAAACACCATATGATTTCACACATACATGGACTTTAAGAAACAAAACAAATGAACCTGGATGGGGGAGAAAGAGAGAGGGAACCCATAAACAGACTCTTAGATATAGAGAACAAACTGATGGTTGCTGGAGGGGAGGTGGGTGGGGAATGTGTTAAAGGGATGATGGGTATTAAAGAGGGCACCTGCTGTGATGAGCACTGAGTGGGTGTTGTATGCGAGTGATGAATCACCAAATCCTACTTCTGAACCTAATACTACACTGTATGTTAACTAACTGGAATTTAAATAAAAACCTGGAAGAAAACAAAACTTAAAAAAACAGAATTGATAATATTTCTAAAACTGGGTATGAAAGATCTTAAAGTAACTGCTTTCACAAATGTCCTTAATAATTACATATTGCTTCTTGCAGTAATAGACATACATTTATACATCAACTGATTGACAGAATTTCTATATAATAATCAATAAGGTCATTTTTATCCCAAGTTAAATGGGTGATGGTATTAAGGAGGGCATCTGTTGTGATGAGCACTGGGGGCTGTATGTAAATGATGAATCACTAAATTCTACACCTAAAACTAATATTGTATGTATGTTAACTAAACAGTGTTTAAATAAAAACTTGAAACAAACAAATAAGTAGCAAAAACTAAATGCTAGTAAGACTATGGAGCTACAGGAACGTTCATATATTGCTGATGGAAATGCAAAATGGTACAGCTACTTTGGAAGAGTTTGGTAGTTTCTTAAAACGCTAAAAACATATACTTAACATATGATACAGTATGGGTTCCTTGACAGCATTTGGTGGTATGAGTGTTCCAGATTTTGGCCATTCTAATAGATGCGTAGTGGCATCACATTTTTTTTAAATTTGCATTTCCTTGTATGATATTATAATGATGGATATATGTCATTATATCCTCAGGTAAAGTATGGACATTGGGTGATTATGATATATCAGTGTGGGTTCATCATTGAAAAAAAAAACTAGATTAAATACAAAATTTTAAGCAAAGTAAAAGAACAATAGCAGATTTGAATATTCATTACTATTACTAAGGAGTAAAACTGGCCTAGAAGAACATTAAAAGATAGCATGAAGGGGTACCTGGGTGGCATAATCAGTTAAATGTTGGACTTTTGGTTTTGGCTCAGGTAGTAATCTGAGGGTCACAAGATTGAGTCCTGCATCAGGCTCCACACTCAGAATGGAGCCTGCCTGAGAGACTCTCTCACCCTCTCCTTCTGCCCCTCCCCCCACATGTGCTCTCTCTTTTTCTCTAAGTAATTAATAAAAAAAAAAGATGACATGCAAATCTTAATGAAAAACATGAAAGTTCATGAATACTATGTCACACACAATTATGCTTAAGAAAAACATGTATTGAAGAACCAATATGGTAGAGCATCTTTTTCATATGTGTGTTTGCCATCCCATCTTTGGTGATGTGTTTAAGATCTTTGGCCCATTTTTAAACCCAGTTGTTTTATTTCCTAATTGTTGAGTTTTAAGAATTCTTTATATATATTGGGTAAAAATGCTTTACCAGATCTGTCTTTTGCAAATATTTTTTCCCAGTCTGTGGCTTACTTTCTCTCTCTCTTGATATTATCTATCATAAGGCAGAAGTTTTTAATTTAAATGAACTCCACCTTATCAGTTATTCTTTTCATGCATCACATCTTTTAAGTTGTATCTAAAAAGGCATCCCCTTATCCAAGGGCACTCAGGCTTTCTCCTGTAAACTCCTAGAAGTTTTATAGTCTTGAATTTTACATGTAGGTCTATGATCCAATTAGAGTTAATTTTTAGAAAGGGTATAAAGTTTGTGCTAGATTCATTTTTCTGCATGTGTATGTCCAGTTGTTCCAGCACCATTTGTTGAAGATACTATCTTTGCTCTATTGTATTGCCTTTGATCCTTTGTCAAAGATGAGTTAACTATATTTATGGGGGTTATTTCCCAGCTCTCTATTCTGTTCCATTGATCTACTTGTTTATTCTTTCGCCGATACCACACTGTCTTGATTACTGTAGATTTATACTAACCCTTGAAGTTGGGCAGCATCAGTTTTCCAACTTTGTTCATCTTTAATATTGTGTTAGCTATTCTAGGTCTTTTGCCTCTCCACATAAACTTTAGAATCAGTTTGTTTATGTCAATAAAATAACTCACTAGGGTTTTTACTGGGATTATATTAAATCTGCATAAAAGGTTGGAAAGATCTGACATTTGGACAATTTTGAGTCTTCCTATCAGTTAACTTGGAACATCTGTCCCATTTATTTAGTTCTTTTTGGATTTCATTCATCAGCGTTCTGTAGTTTTCTTCATAGAGATGTTGCATATATTTTGTTAGATTTTTTTGGGGGGGGAGGTTTATACCTAAGCCTTTCATTTTTTTGAGTACTAATATAAATGGTACTGTGTTTTTTATTTTGAATCCCACTTATTAATTGTTGGCATATAGGAAAATGATTGACTTTTATCTATTAATCCTGTATCCTGAAATCTTGCCATAATCATTTATTAGTTCTATGAATTTTTTTATTGATTCCTTTTGATTTTCTATAGAGATCAGCATGACATTTATGAACAGTTTCATATTTTCCTTCTCAGTCTGTGTACATTTTTTCCTTATTGCATTAAGAAGGAATTTCATTATGATGTTGACAAAGAGTGGTGAGGGGGGTATCCTTGCCTTATACTTGATCTTACTGAGAAGGCTTCATGTTCTCACCATTAGCTATGATGTTAGTTGTGGGTTTTATGTAGACAGTATTTATAAGTTGAGAATGTCCCCCTTTATTGTTACTTTACTGGGTTTTTATCATGAATTTGTATTCGGTTTTGTCAAGTGCCTTTTCTGCATCTACTGATATTAGCATGTGATTTTTCTTTTTTAATCTACTAATGTGATACATTGCCTTCATTGATATTCAAATGTTGAGCCAGCCTTGCATGCCTGGGATAAATCCCACTTGGTAATATCCCATTTGGCGTATAATTCTTTCATACATTTTTATTTAATTTGTGAGCATTTTGTTGATTATTTTTGAATGTGTTTTCATGGGGGATATTATTTGTTGTTTTCTTTTCCTAGAATATCTTTCTCTGGTTTTAATATTAGGCTAATACTGGCTTCATAGAATGAGTGGGGATGTATTTCTTTTGCTTCTGTCCTCTGAAAGAGATAGTAGAGAATTTGAATAATTTCTTCCTTAAATAGGCAACACATTTCCTTTTATTTTTCTTTCTTTTTTAACATTTTGTTTATTTATTTGACAAAGAGCACAAGCGGGGTGAAATGCAGATGGAGAGGGAGAAGCAGACTCCCCTATCGAGGAGGGAGCCAGATAACGGGTCTTGAGCCCAAGAACCTGGGCAAAGGCTCAACTGACTGAGCTCCCAGGTGCCCCTCTTATTTTTCAAAAATATTTTCAAACTATTTTTCATAATTACTTCATGTTCTTTATTTTCATGGGTAACTTTAAGAAACTAAATTTAATAATAAAGTTAACATGATTAAACTGGAATCTAGAGGCAATATATAAAATATCTTATAGATATATATTTTATAAGTATTATAAGTATTTTATATGTATTATAAGTATTTTATAAGTATTATTGTTACTTTACTGGGTTTTTATCATGTATATTTGTAAATTTTACGTATATTTATAATACAAAACATATATATATTTTGAGAGAAAGTGAGAGCATGAGTGGGGAGTAGGGGTAGAGGAAGGGGAAGAGAGAGAATCTCAAGTAGGCTCCATGCTCAGTGCAGAGCCCAATACAGGGCTCCACCTCTTGACCCTGAGATCATGACCTGAGCTGAAATCAAGAGTCATATGCTTAACCAACTGAGCCACCCAGGTGCCCTTCTACATGCAATATTTTTATTTTCATAATATACCATAAAAATGCAACTTACTATGGTCTTACATGTTAAATATGGCAGTCGCAGCAACAAAATGGAACTTACAAATTTATGAAAATGAGACTTTCTGTGCTCTACCTAGGGGTCTGTCTAATATAAAGTGCCATTTAAAAGATACAAGTCCATCAGAGGTCTGGGCCATTATTTTTGTTGTTGTTGTTGTTGTTTTAATTTTTTATTTAAACTCTAGTTAGTTAACATACAGTGTAACATTGTTTCAGGAGTAGAACTTAGTGATTCATCACTTACATATAACACATAGTGCTCATCACAAGTAAGTCTGGGCCTACTTGTGATATGCAGTATTATCATGGAAGTTCACCAACCGTGCTTCTTGTCTTCACATACCTACATGCATACACATGAGTTTGTTCTTAAGGATTCAAGCATATGCCACAAATTGCACATGGTTACTGCAGTTCTGCAGTCTGATGGTTCACTCTTATCCAGATTTCCATTCTACCTCAGTGAGTTACAAATTCCACTTGTAATACAAAAAAAAAAAACCCGAAAACAAAACAAAACAGAAAAACAGACTCTGGAAAGAGATTATCCAGGAATTATTTCTAGTTTTAAAATGGTTCTTGGGCGCCTGGGTGGCTCAGTGGGTTAAAGCCTCTGCTTTCAGCTCAGGTCATGATCTCAGGGTCCTGGGATCGAGGCCCGCATCGGGCTATCTGCTCAGCAGGTAGCCTGCTTCCCTCTCTCTCTCTGCCTGCCTCTCTGCCTCCTTGTGATCTCTCTCCCTCTGTGAAATAAATAAATAAATAAATAAATAAATAAATAAATAAAATGGTTCTTACTAAGAACCATCATACTAGTCAAATAGCCAGGCACTCCCCAGGGGAAAAGTAGGAATATGGAATTTTCCTTTGTATTTTCATTTAAATATTTAAATATTTAAATTTTAATTAAATTAAATTAAATTAAAATTAGTATTTTAATTAAATTATTAATTTAATTTAAATTTTAAATTTAAATATTTAAAAAATATTTCATATTTTTTAATATACTTGGAGTAAAAAATAAAAATAAGATAAATTTGCAAAATAAAAATGAATGTGCCAATGAAAAGGATACATTCATTAAACAATGAAGACTTTTCTATGTATTTGGCACTTCTTTTACAGTTTCAACCAGATTCAATTTAAGTTTAATTGAGAAAGCTATATTTGGGAGTCTAGCCCCTTGTTTAATAGCATTTAAAATCATAAATCATATATATATATAGTGGGATAAGAATATATAGCATTTAGGTTCATTATATCAAATTTTATGAATGAAATGAAAAATATTGTATAGACTGCCATTTATCTTACTTTAATTTTACTCATTTTTATAATAGCAACTCTTTTTCACATAGTACTGTTTGGAAAATTATTGCATGTCAGTTACATTTCCTGCAAATTACCTACTGGTAAGCACATGTAGAGTTAATTCAAACTTTAGTTTCATTTCAGTTAAACAAGCGTATGTTAGAATGTAATGAGAAACACATGGTTAAGATAAGTTTGCTAGCTTGATGAAATAATGCTCTTTCTTAGTGACCTTGAGGGTGTCCTAAATTACTCTTCTTGATGGTGCATGTCAATAGGAATAAGAGTAATAATTGTGCCTGATGGCCCATTTCTAGAATAGCTTCAACAAGAATATCCCACAAGGTTTGAAGGTCTTTTTATTATTCTAAGTGAAATCAATAAACAAATTAATCCTTTTTCTTTGTATCTTCACTCACTTTCAGAAGCATGTTGCACTTGCTGAATAAAGATTTCGCTGTGCAAAGTGTGTGCTAATAAAATAGCATTTGAAAAGTGTTGAGCATAGTGTCTAATATATATAGGTCCCCCTGCCCCCCATCCAATAGTAGGGCATTCCTATGAAACCTTTTGTAAGGCAGAATAGCATAAAACAGAGAGGCAATTGCCATTCATTTATATAAAAATTTTTTGAGCATTCCCAGACCCCAAAAATAACCTTTCTTAGGCTTTTCTGTTACTTTAGGACACATCTTGCTAACACACGCACAACATAAATTGTGCAACAATAAAGCACAGGTGCCAGCTCATAGACACAGTTCAGAGTTTTGGTGGCTTGATGTTGAGTCTAGTTCCCAAGGAAGGGGCTTGGAGACCCTACTCTTGCTGCTCAAGATGTGATGCTGTCTCTGTAATGCCTCACTGCAAAACAAGTACTGAATATTATTTTCACTTTTGCCTTCTTTTATAAAAGTGAATATCCTCTTCAGATTTCTTTTGATTGGCAGAAATGGCTACTGATGTAGGTCTTTTTAAAGTGAAATGGTATCAGGAGAACTTTCAAAAAGTGAGGGGTACTTGCAACAATACTTCCTAAACATCTTTTCCTTCTCACTAATTTCTCCTTCTTTATCCTCCAATAAGCAGCAAAGAGATTATAGTGAATAATATTTATAGCATGTCTCTGAGGAAGAAGTACATGGTTACCCACAGAATGAGTAATACAAAATCCATGTAGACAGTCACCATCAAATGTTAGATTTTCATATATTCTTTGGAACCTGTTAGCAAACTTTGCTGGAATTGGGATAAAGGTTAGAAATAAAGAAGATAGTAGATTTTCAATAATAGGCTCTGTTTTTTCTTCTTTTATAATCACATACAGCTGTTAAA
The DNA here is from genome assembly GCA_002007465.1 of Ailurus styani. Taxonomy (NCBI): domain Eukaryota; kingdom Metazoa; phylum Chordata; class Mammalia; order Carnivora; family Ailuridae; genus Ailurus; species Ailurus styani. The sequence continues at coordinate 5,140,521 of LNAC01000029.1, forward strand.
AAGAAAGTAAAGCATCATTTAATTGTGAATAAATATATCATTCAGGATCCTGGCCAGAAACAGAAGTCACAGTCAAAAGTGGTGATTGAGGAAAATTTAATTAAGTATAATTTTCAAGGATGTGGGCAGGCGTAATGTAACTACTAACCTGAGATCATGGAGGACCCCCCAAGGCTGGTCATAGTTGGGAGGAATTACCACCACTGTACCATTTGCCAGAAGACAGGGGATACTGAAAGACAGAAAGAACTGACTGGAAAAGTCAACAAGATAAGAGCCTCTGACAGGGAAGACAGCCACTCTACAGGAGCACAACAGGAAGGACCTCCTCATAAAATAATCCAATTTTATTCTCTATGAACTATCTATCTCCTAATGGTGATTCTCACTGACTGAACCAGATCGGAAGTTAGAAGACAACAGAACCTGTTGATATAGTTCTTCCTAGTCAGGCTGCTGGGTTCAATAGCAGGTTGAAGAGGAATAGATCTGTAGCTGCAAACAGAATCTATTCAGTACAATGCTTTTTTTGGTGATAATGAATTTGATTTTTATTATAAAATCTTTCCATTCTCAGAAAAATTTACAGAAGAGCATTATGAAGAGATCAGATGCTCTAATTAAATTTACATGTTTAAACAGAGAATTAAATACATAACTGGATATCCACCATACATGTATTTTGGGATAAATAAAACATACATACATAGAGAAAGCAACTAGGAGGATATGAAAAAAAAAGAAACATAACTCATAGAATGGGAGAAAATATTTGCAAATCACACATCTGATAGGGGTTAATATCCAAAATATATAAAGAACTCTATAACTCAATAATAACGACAACAAAATCCAATTAAAAAATGGGCAGAGGAACTAAATAGACATTTTTCCAAAGAAGACATCCTTCCAAAGAAGACATCCAAAGGGTCAACAGGTATGTAAAAAGATGTTCAACTTCACTAATCATCAGGGAAATACAAATCAAAGCACAATGAGATATCATGTTATGCCTGTTAGAACAGCTATAATTAAGATAAGATTTAAGAAGTGTTTGTGAGGATGCAGAGAAAAGGGAACACTTGTACACCATTGGCGGGAATGCAAATTGCTTCGGCTACTATGGAAAACAATATGGAGGTTCTTCAAAAAGTTAATACAGATATACCATATGACCTAGAAATTCCACTTCTGGATATATATCCAAAGGAACTGAAAACAGTATATTAAAGAGATATATGCTTTCTATGTTTATTGCATCATTATTCACAATAGCCAAAACAGGGAAACAACTTAAGATGCTATCAACTGATGAATGAACAAGGAAGATATGGTAGTCTCTCCTTATCCACAGTTTCACTTTTCATGATTTCTGTAACTCATAGTCAACTAAAGTCTGGAAGTAGATGATCCTCCTTATGATATATAATCAGAAGGTTAATAGAAGCCTAACCCTATGTCATGATCTCTACATCATTCCCCTCACTTCATTTCATCATATAGGCATTTTATAATCTCTCATCATCACAAGAAGAAGGCTGAGTACAGTACACTAAGATATTTTGAGAGAGAAACTCTACATCCGCATAACTTTGATTGGAATTGTTATGATTGTTTTATTATAGTTTTTGCTGTGAATCTCTTCTAGTTCTTATTTATAAATTAAACTTTATCATAGATATGTGTATATGAAGAAATTCGTCATATTTATGCAGTTTGGTACTATCCATAGGTTCAGACATACACTGGGGTTTCAGAATGTATCCTCCATGGAAAAGGGGGAACTATGTATAGGTACACAATGGAATATTATTCAGACATGACAGAAAAGGAAATTTTGGCATTTGTGAAAACATGGTGGACCCTGAGGACAGTATGCTAAGTGAGATAAGTCAGACAAGAAAGACAAACACCATGTGCTTTCACTCATATGTGGAATATAAGAAACAAAACAAATGAATATAGGAGAGAAAAGAGAGGCAAACCATATAACAGACTCTTATCTATAGAGAGCACACTAAGGGGTGCTGGAGGGCAGGTGGGCAGGGAGATGGGTTAGATGGGTCATGGGTATTAAGGAGGGCACTTGTGAAAAGCACTGGGTATTGTATGTAAGTGATGCATCACTAAATTCTACACCTGAAAGTAATTTTACACTGCAATTTACTAAGTGGAATTTCATTAAAAACTTGAAACTAAAAAAAAAATCATATTGAACATTCACACAGCTATCGGTATATGGCAAGTACTGTTCACAGAACTTCACACATACTACTTCATTTCATCCTTACTGTAACTGTATTTGGTAGGTTCTCTTGCTTTTCCTATTTTACAAGTATGGAACCTAAGGTATTAGTAGGCTAAATACTTGTCTAAAGTCATAGAGATAATCAATAGAAAAGTTGAGGTTTGAACCCTGGCAGTCTGGTTTCACAACTGGTGCTATCAATCACTAACAAGACACCATAGAAGAAAATACTATAAGAGTTAAGATTGTTTTCTCATGTTGAATGCCTAACTTTAATAAAGGGATGCTGGAACAAATAATAAATAAATAAATAAATAAATAATCAATCAATCAATCAATCAATCAAGGCAAACTAGTAAAAACAGAGTATTGTGGTAGTTACCTGGGGTTGGGAGAATAGGAGAGATGTTGTCTAAGGGTACAAACCTGCAAATAGTAAACAAGTGAGTTCTGGAGATACAATGCACAGAATAGTGAATATAGACAAATATAGTACATTATAATCATCAACCATGCCAGATAACTAGATCTTAATTACTCCCCACTGTAAAAAAGAAATGATAATTATGTGACATAATGGAGGTGCTAACTATTGCTACAATGGCAATCATATGACAACATGCTGTACACCTTAAATTTACACATTGTTATATGCTAAATATATTTCAACAAAAAACAGAACAATTGTCAAGTCATATTTCAAAATAATGAAACATTTCTAGTTATAATCATCATTTATTATAGATTATTTTATTTATATTCCTAGGGAGTGTAACTTCATAATGTGAGATTCTTAAAATGTAATAATTTTCAATGTTTTATATTTTCAACTTCACTATAATAACTAAGAAGACAGTATCGTTTATTTAAAAAATCTTTTGGCTTAGCATGTGAATGAAATGCTAGGGTTAATTAATGTGTATATTTAAGAGACAAAGGGCAATTATTCATTTTTAAAATTTGATATAAGTTTTAGTCATGGATTTTATTGTTTTTACATATTGAATGTGCATTCCCATAGGAATACTTTTCTTCTATGCCCCATTGAGATCAGCCTTTGCCATGTCATAGCTCTGGCCAATAAAACATAAGCTGAAATGATATTCATCACTTCTTTTTCTTTTTAAGATTTTATTTATTTATTTGACAGAGAGAGATTACAAGTAGGCAGAGAGGCAGGCAGAGAGAAAGGAGGAAGCAGGCTCCCCACTGAGCAGAGTCCAACGCAGCCGCAGCCTCGATCCAAGGACCCTGAGATCATGACCTGAGCCGAAGGCAGAGGCTTTAACCCACTGAGCCACCCAGGCGCCCGATATTCATCACTTCTGAGAAAAAGCTTAAGAGCACTCACATGTTTACACAGTTTTGCTTTTTCTCTGCTGTGAAAACCTTTGCGTCCTTTTCAGATTGAGAAGACACATAAAAAAGCGGATCTGCAGCCAACATGTAAAGTCAATTGAAATAACTTTTGTGAATATAATTTACCAAGTTTTGAGGTTTGCTTGTTACTATAGCATAAGCTAGTGAAAGCTGAGTAATACAATTTATTCGACTTTAGTAATTTTCATACTGTGACTTACAAGTCATTCAGATGGTGAAGAACAATCTGGATAACTCCTTCTGTATTTTTAGCAAGTTCTCCAAACTTAATGACAAGGAAGAATGATCTTGGTTTTTCGATGTTGTAGCTGGATGACTAAAAGGTTGTTAATGGAGGGCACTTTGTTTTCATATCTGTGGAATTAGATGACAATTTCCAAGTGGTAATGTTTTCTGATTTACTAAGACTATCCCCTGAATTATTATAATTTGTGGCTACAATTTGTGGCAGAGATGGGTGATGCAAGTTGAAATATTTTTAGAATTATTAACATAAAAGTTTTGTTCCAAGACCTTCATGTTGTATTATGTGAATTTACATGATTTTTATAGCAAAGGTGGGTTTAAATGTGACTAAAGGGCTTTATGTTAATAAATGACCAGAAACCGTATATTTGTTTTAAGGGAAAAAAGTCTAGAGGTTGATAGAAATAAATAATGAGCAATAACCGATTAGATATTATTTAGTTTTTTATCAGATATGAAAGAAATTATAATAACATATAAATTGGGATGCCTGGGTGTCACAGTCAGTTAAGGGTCTGACTCTTGGTTTTGGCCCAGGTGGTGATTTCAGGGTTGTGAGATCTAGCCCATGTGGGGCTCCAAGCTCAGTGCGGAGCCTGTCTAAGTCTCTCTTTCCCTCTCTCTCTCTGTTCCCGCCCTCAGTGCTCTCTCTAATAATAAATAAATAAATCTTTAAAAAATAATTATAACATATAGAATAATATTCGTATATTAGGTTTTTTTTTTTTTTTTGGACACAGAGAGAGAGATCACAAGTAGGCAGAGAGGCAGGCAGAGAGAGAGGAGGAAGCAGGCTCCCTGCTAAGCAGAGAGCCCGATGTAGGGCTCGATCCCAGGACCCTGAGATCATGACCTGAGCTGAAGGCAGAGGCTTTAACCTGCTGAGCCACCCAGGTGCCCCTAGTATATTAGTTTTAAGAGTAGATATGTAGCATGCACACATGTTAATGTATGTGTAGTAGTATTTACATATGTATTATAATCATGATTTTTAATTATTTGAACCCATTCTTAGTATTAAAATAAAATAAAAGGAACTTAAATGAAGCCTAGATCAAAGAGAAAAATGACAGTAATCCAAAATTGCTGGTAAGCTTAAATAGGGGAGTCAAAACAGTACAGAAAGCAATGTTCTAAGGACCCATGGAAATTGAAAAGTATGTAGTTTACCTTAGTTGTGGTCAAGTTATTTATGCACATAGTAGTAATGTGCTCAAATCCAGTATAAAAAATATTTAAGTGTTCAGAGAAGCATATCTTGAATTAAGTATATAAAACTAAAAAAATATGAAGAAGCGATTATTATGCTATAAATTCTATCACCAAACTGACAGAAATGTGGATATTGCCATTCATGTTTAGGCTGACACATGAAATTTATGGTTTACAATGTATTTTGCATAGTAGTTAAGAGTGGTTAGGTAGATCTTCTAGTGGGTGACACTGGAGCAAAGATCTGGATGATATGATGAATCCATACCTATATCAGGGGGAAGAACATTCCAGAAAGATGAAGCATTAACTGCAACGATCCTAACCCAGGAAAGTCTTATAATTTGCTTTATATAAATAAGTCAAAAAGTGTCTGATCAAGATAAAATATCTAGTAAGGGAGCAATTTTATGCCAGTAGTCTTTTCTGCATGAGAGTCTCTATGTCAGTTATGTTGTTTAGAGTGGTATCTAGTGTTAATATTGTCATTTCGTGTTAATCATTTATAAATCATTCCTACCATATTTCTTTCCTGATATAGATGCCTTTCTTTGATTTTGACCATATCTCCAACCTAGCCCTTAATGACCATACCTATAACACAGCCCTTATCTGCACCCTACCACGATCCCTGGTAAAGACATTTGGTGATAAAAATAATTAAAATTTCAAGTATTTTGGTTCATGTATTTCTTGTTAAAATCATGTTTCACTTTGACAGCTTGCAAGATGAAAATGTTTACTGATCTGTAGTATTATTTTCAGAAAAATCAATGAAAATGTTAGTTTGCTTTTAATATCCACTTCTATTCTTTTGCCAGGAGTGAATTTCACAAGGGAGCTGGGGAACCAGGTAATTGATTTAATTAACATAACAAGAAATCTACACCTAATCAAGCAGTTCATTCCTTTGTGGACAGCTACTCCTTAGTGAGCCATGTGGCAGGTGTCTCCATAGGAGTGGCTGGAAGAAGAGAGTTCCAGAACTAACAGTCCTTTCCCTTGACAGTCACTTTAAACAGAAGCTGCTTTGGGCTCTTAAAAACAAAACAAAACAAAACAAAACTTTTTTTCTTCCCCTGGGTTTCTGAATTCTTTGCATGTTGCCTCTTTTTCCAATTTCATATTCCTAAATTATCCTTTGTTCATAAATTATTTTGGTTGGTGGCTCTTTCCACCAAGCCTTTTAATTTCTGCACCTAAAGACACAGAAACACTTGATCATAAAAAAGAAAAAAAAAGTGTCATACTCCTTCCCTTCTCATAGAATTTGACCCTCCCATGCTTTAAGATAATACCAAAGAAGGATTAAAAAAACCTCAAAACTCCCCCTTAGCATTGCATCCTCCTTTCTCTTTCTATAAAGTAAGCTAGTGGCTCCTTTCATTCCCATATTTTCAATCCAAAAGAAAACAAAATTGGTTGTCTTCCTTCCACTGAGAAAAATAAACTGTAAGCCAAAGATCAGACATTAGTTGATCATTTCATCATACCTTAGTATTTTGCAAATATAAGATTATTATTTTTAGGACTTTTACACAAGATATTTCTTGAGTTTTCTCTTCTAGACAAGCATGTTATCTGTTAAGTTATTCATACAGCAAATACATATTCAGTGCCTGCCCCATGTCTGATACAGGCCAAATTCTATGGTTACCAATAATAAGATGCTGTGCATGTCATTAAAAAAGATGGGAAGAGTGTATTTAACTCTCAATGGAGAGTTAAAATACAAAGCAGGAAAACAATGATACAGATAAGTATTATTATAAGAGCTCAAAGTAAAAGCAGAAAAATTCCTGAGAAACTATCCCTAAACTACATTTTAGAAAATGAATAGAACTTAGAAAACAAAGGTAGCAGAGAATCACTGTAGGTACTGACAGCATGAACATTAGTAACTTAGTGATTTTTGCTGCTAAAATGTAAGATATGAGGCTAAAGCTGACATATGTAAATAATATAGGAAAAATTAAACAAAAAATTTAAGCAAGTTTTAGACTTCCAGATTAAGAGAAGTATGACATGTGGAATACTGCATGTATATTTACAAAAAAAAAAATCTTAGGATTCAATGTGTAAAGAATTAATAGACAACCAAAGGTTTCAAAATGGGAGTCACACAGATTTCTTTTTTTAGGGAGATCACTGACAATTGTTTGGGATGGAATTCAAGTGATGCCAGACACATATTAAGAGCTGAATTCTGCCATTTAAATTGTGTACTTCATCTTCATCTTTCCTGAAATCAAGACATTGGACAAATTATTATCTTCCAACTCAGTCACCCAGTGTTTTTGTTCTGTCTTTAAAGGACTCAACTTTAATTTCTTCATTTGTAGCCAAACACAGTCACAGTGGTTTACTAGAATTCTGGTCATTATAAATTAGTGACTGATCAAGATCATGGTTATTGTAGAGACAGAGTTTCATATTACTAGTTTGCCACTTACTATAATATTTTTGCACATATAAGTAACTTAACCAGTGTTGTGATGGTAAATTTTTTAACAACTGGATCTCCAGAGCAGGGTGGGGTAAGGGCTGAATCATTCATAAATTTCCCATGTCTAAATACTTCCTCTATTGCTGATTTCGGTCCACCAGTGGTTACAATTCAGTCACTGATTTAACACTTCTTAAGTCAACTTCCTTATTTCTATAATTATGACAAAGTGTTCACACTCATAGAGTTGTGAAAGGTAAGAAAATATATTACTTATTTGCTTATGGTGAATTTTATGGTAAATTTTCAGGAAGAGGTAATTAGAGGATTTTTAGATTATATATTTTGATATAATTTGTTAAATATGTAAATATTTAGCCTCTTAAAATAGCTATTTTATTTTTTCTCCATTTTATGTCTCCATAGGATAGAAGCTAAATGGTCAAACATTGGGGATATTCAATGTCCCAGTGAAGATTTTGTTCTCTCAGGTACGTGCTAGCTTTATGCCTATATCCTACATAGGCACATGTAGGCACCCAACTTTTTCTTAGTATAAATTTTTGAGTGATTTTCTGGCCTATCTTTAGAAGAATAAATCTTTGGCACGAGGAGACAGGATCCTAGAATTTCAGAGTTACCAGGTTAACTTTAAAACAAACTATCTCACATGAGGAACTAAGTCAGGCAAGGACTAACAGACCAAAAATGACTTTATTATCAGAGCAGGATTTGATATACTGTTTAAGAATTACTGGCCATTGTTACATACTTTGCAAAGCAAATAAATTGGTTTTTATTCAGGTTGTTGGTAGAATCTCTAATTGCTAATTTGATACTTCCCCAAATAATGAAGGACTTGGCAGAATTCATGAAGTCTATCATAAAACTATACTACTTGTCCTTTTAGTAAAGCTAATTCATTGAATAAGGCAAAATACCATCATTAGTTTATTATACTTAGTGTTTTACAAACGTAAAATACTTTATGTTATTTTTAGGGTCTTTCTTTAGACTATTCCTTGGGTTCATTTTTTCAACTGATTCATGTTACTAATGAATTTATTTATCTGGCAAATAAATATTCAGCACCTCTCATGTGCCCAGTATGGGCCTAATGCTGGAGCTACAAATATTAAGATACTGTCATACCATGAATAAGAGTGAGAGGGACATGGAGAGATAGCTAAGAATATAATTAGAATCCAAGGAAGTAATAGTGCTTATGATATGAATATATTATGTGGGCCCACAGTAAAAATTCATCTCTTAGAATGATTCCCAGGTACATTTATACCTGACAATTCTCTCTCCCAAGGTGTATGTGTGTTTACAAATTTTAGCTCACCAAAAAATTTGCATTCAACATATTTTAGTTCTTTTCCAAAATATGTGAGAAAAAAATTTGGCTAAGTAATAGTTATTATTTATAATGACGTAAAGCACATTCACTTCCATAATAGAAAACATGGAGACAATTATGTAGGTAGGTAGGTAGACAGACAGATAATATTGGAAGTTATAAAAAAGTCTTTTCCTATAATATTGTAAGTAGAGGTGATCTCCTATGTGATACATATTATCTATACATTTTGTCTATCTAGCTAGTTAGTTAGCTACCTAATTAACTACCTAACTTCTTATCTATCTGATTGTATCTTATACAAAGACTGACTTGGTAGAAGAAATACAAGAGTGTTATATTTTGTTTATTATTTATTTATTTATTTTTAGATTTTAAATTTTTATTTTAATTCCAGCTGGGCTCCACACACAAACCCAATGCAGGGCTTGAACTCATGACCTTGAGATCAAGACCTGAACTGAGATCGAGTCTGGATGTGTAACCACCTGAGCCACCCAGGTGCCCCAAGAATGTTAAGTTTTGAAAAAGAATTGGTATTTTAAACTAGAACTAACTGCAATTGGTTCTACATTCTTGGGCAGTGGCTTAGATCTTTGATTGGGAAAAGTGCACTCTAAATAAAATTCAATGCCATGAAAATTTTCCTCCTTCTACAATTCGAATTACCATAAACCTTTTAATTTAATGGTATTTAAAATACACTTATATCACCATTGATCACTCTCTTCACTGTCTCCAAACCCTTCCATGTTCCCACTTCTCATCTTCCAAACTTAAATTTTACTTAAGCCATTATTAAGCCTTTATAATTACCTACGATTATACCTACATAATATTATACCTACATATTATACCTACATAATTACCTACATTATTTAAGTCATTATAATTACCTACTACTATCTACCCACAAAAATTTGAGTCCTCTCCTATTTTATTGTTTTCCTTTAAACAAACAAACAAACAAACCCCAAAGTCCTGCCAAACCCAGATTTCTATTTAGTCAATGGCTGCACCAGGATAAGAGGATGTGGCTGAAATAAACCCCTCAACAATAATAACCGTTCTCACTCTTCTTCCTTTAGCTAGCCCAGCTTCCATTTTATATTGTATCTTGAAGAAATTATTCTAATTCTGCCCTTTATATTCCATATTAGTTTTCTTTCTCGCCTAGATGGTTATCATCTGATAGAAAAAAAGAAGTAAACATCTTAAATCCAGGTATCTTTCCAGCTACTGATCTGTAACTCTTTCTCTACACAAAATTTTCTTGAAATAATGGTGTGTGCTATTTCCAATTCCTCTTCTCCTTTCTTCTGTTGAACTTGTTCTAATTATCTGTCAACCCTATTATTCCACCAACATTTCTCTTAGTAAAGTCACCAGTAATCTCTATATTGCTAAATAAAATCATCAAACCTACGTTCTCATCTGTCTTGGCTTAAAAATGGACGTTGATAAAGTTTATCATTTTCTAAATCAATTCAACTCTTCGCTCACAAAAGATTACCTGATTACGCTATTGGGTGAGACAACCAAATGTATAAGCTGTTATTTCACGGCTATATTATAAGATGTTAACTGTCCTCAGATTAATGTATTAACCTATGAATTCAATATAATCCCAAATAAAATCCCAGCATTTTATTGTATATTGTTTAAAAATTTTAAACAAATTTTAGACTTACAGAAAAGTTGCAACAATAGTACAAAGAGTTCGTTATATTCCTTACCTCTATTTCTTAATGTTAGCATTCCATGTAATTATGAAACAGTCATCAAGAACAGGGAATTATCATCACTAGGCAAATTTCACAGTAAATATGTTGTTTATAAGATTCACCATCAGATGCTAAATTTAGTGGCTGGAAGTTTGAGGAGAAACAGGAATTGTATCATCTCAAAGTATGTTCCACAAGGTACTTAACAATTATAAAGAGAAAGATAATGAGTTTACAGTGGAGAAATTTGGCAGGCAGTAACTTGACCAAATGATCAAGGTAAACATCACCAGTAATAACAAGACTCAATATCTGTTAGTAAAACGCACTGAAAGTACATTATCTAAGTGGAATTTTTGCCAAAGATGCAAAACCTAACTCCAATTATGAGAAAACTAGACAAACCTAATTAAGGTATATTTTTCAAAATAAATAACCAGTGTTCTTTTGAAGAGTGTCAAGGTTATAAAAGATAAGCAGAAAGTAACTCATTTTATAATTTTTGAGGAATTCTATAAATTCATTATAATATATACGAAGAATTCAATGTTCCTAAACAGCCAAGTCAACCTTATAAAATTGAATGACTACAATAAGTATGCTCTACTAGACAATAAAATATAGAACACATTACTGTATTACAAATGTGGAATTAGTGCAAGAAAACAAGTGAACTGTGAAAACGTATAATGGGCTAAAACAATCCATAAGAATTCAGCAACCAGATTGATACATAATAATATGTATTTATATTCTAGGGAGATTAAAGAAACACACATTTAAGGGAATACGAAAAAGCTAATAAAAATGTAGAAAAATATTTCTGTGATGTAGGGATGGGGAAATATTTTATATAAAAGCCTGAAAAGAACACATCAAGACAAATATATTATCTGTGTTTCATTGCAGCAAAGTAAAGAATTTCTATGCACTACAAACACCTGAGACAAAATTCGTGAATAAAAAACAGAAGGAGAAAATATAGTTTCTATTTCTAAAATTGCCAATGTGTTAGTCTAGAAAAGGAACTGCAAATTTATAAAAATGGTAACAATAAAATAACCCCAATAGAAAAGAAAATGGGCAAACACTATAACATAATTTATAGAAAGCATAAGAAACTAATGCACATACTGAAAGATGCTAATAATCATTAGCATTTAGATAAATGCAAAAAATAAGGTATCACTTTTTACATATTAAAAAAGCAAAATAGCAAATCTAGTCATGGAAAGTGTTAGGAATGTGAAGTTGAAGGATGTCTCCTGCCCTGCTGGTGGGTGCACATAGGAATCAAGTATTTTTTCCCACCATTATTTGTAGTAGGAGAAAGATGGAAGTAACTTACTTGTTTGTTTCTGAAAAATGAAGAGCTAAAATGTGATGGATGCTGATCAATACAATGTTAATTTTCTCCTTAGTTTCACTAAACTTTATGGAGATTTCGTCATGACTATAGGTCCCTTACCTCCCTTTTCCTAGGTTATTTACTTTAGAAAACTCGGGACTGAAAATTCTCTGCTACTTTGAGACGTAAATCTTCCCCCATGCTTTGGCCAGTTTTACAATCTAGAAATGTCTTTCTCAGGAATCTAGGGAGCCATCTTTCTGAAATGTAATCCATCAAAGAAGATAGTGCTCCTACCTCCCAGTCTCTATGGAAGGATAAGAGCCTAATTTGGATAAGAGACAATTAGCAAACACAGATGATCTAATTGCATTGATCAATCTGCCCTCTAATGGCCTCCAGCACTTTCCCACTAGCTCACTTCAGGGGGCTTAAAAACTCTCCTGCCTTTATTTCCAGGGAAGTTTAGCTTGATCCCTCTATTGCAATAGTCTTGAATAAAATCTTCCTTGCCTTTTAAATTCTGTCAAGTGAAATTTTTCTTTGACAATGCACACCATGGAGTATGATGCAGCAGTTAGGAACAATGAGTAAGATTTTCATTTAAGGTGGTAAGGTCTTCAAAGCATAAAGCTTATTGAAAAAAATTAAAAGACTGAATAAGCTACAGAAATGCTCATTTACATAATGTTGTTACTGTTAAAAAATGCAATGAACATAGATAATTAATACACACTTTACAAGACAGAAAAAGCAACAATGAAAGTATACATACACTATCAGAGCAGAGGAATGAAAGTAAGATAATGGAATAAAAGTAATAAACAAATGAATTAATTAAACATAAAACTTTGCAGAAACTAATCATGATAACGTGCTATAGTGTGCTGATGAATGTGATTAATTCAAACCTCTGTACCTGAGGTGAGAAGAAGCATATAAACAGGTAAATCAACTTATTTTTCAATTGGCTTTAGTGAGGTCAAACCTTTTCTTCCTACCTTTCTAGCCATTTCCTCTTTATCGGCCCTATCTTTAAACACTGGAGAGGTTCAGAGCTTATTCCATAGGCCTCTTGTCTAGAGGACATACACTCTGAGTAATTTTCTACCTCCATGGCATTAAATACAATCTGTGGGCTAATGGCTCACAAATGTACTTTTCCTGTCCAGATCTTCCTTCCAAATCCAGACTCAATTTCCATCTGCTTACCAGAAATCTTCCCTTGAGTCTCTAAGGGATATCAAAAATACAACATGTTCACGGAGAGTTGCTGATATTCTATGCTCCCACAGAATATAAAAATAACAACAACAAAGCTACTGTATCAGTTTTCTACCTTTATCCTGAAACAGCTCAGCCAGAACTCAGGATGGGCACTTCACCCTTTTTATATTACCCACACCATATCTCAGCCAGGGGTCTGGAAGTGACCACATTTGCAATGTAAATGGACTTTTCCAATCAATGTTCTACGTTTTCTATAATTTATGTTGTTATTCTGTTCTCCCAGGTTGATTATATGCCATGCCAGGTGTGAAACAAACAGAATACAGTGCTTCTCTTGCCTTTCCTTTGGCTTTTCACCTAACTTTTCTTTTTCTTTTTCTTTTTTTTTTAATTTTTTGTCACTTAACCTTTCTGTTGGTGGGGTATATGGAAGGCTGGCATGTCATCAACATTAAAAGGTATTAAATTCTAGAGACAATTATGGCCTAAAGATTTCAAGATAAATCATGGTTGGATGATGTGTCATTCTGTGTTTATATTATGAAAGTTAAAACATTATTTCAACATGACTAGAAAACAATTACTATTTGCGTTTTCTTGCATTTATGGTCATCTCCAGGGATATATGGTAACAATTTTTGAGGTTTTGGAAATTGACATTTATAAGAGCATGATGGATGATTCAGCATTATAAATAATGATGTAACTCCCATTAAATAAATGGTATTAAGGAACTACAGAAGAAGAAACATCTACTTTGTTTCAAACAAACGGGTTCTAAAGAGCCACGGCATTGTGAGTAGAAAGATCATTGCTCCCTTTTACAGTGGAATAAATTATCTAGAAAGGGCACATTTAACAATAAAAACATGTTTCCTGGACTCATACAAATAGGCAAAGATGGTGCCTGAACAGTATGAAGAATCTTCACACGTACTGATTGGACAATAAACAACCAAGGAAGTACTTCTTCTCTACACACTAGTCCAAGCCTTCTCAATAAATCACTATACCTCAGATAGTCTCCTGGTTTTTATAATAGATTTTTAATCAATCTATTGATGAGCAGATTAATGAAAATACATGAAAAAACAATTTCCTTAAGATGCACACACTCTGTGTGTGGTTTTACCTTTGGAAACTTGTAGACTTTATGGAGGAGGCAATGGATTTCCCACATAAAGTGGATTCAGGGCACTAAGTTTCAAGGAACAGGGCATCCCACTGATCTCTAGGATATGCACTTTTAAGGTTTGAGCAAGAAGTTCAGGCAGAAATCTAACTCAAGCAATCCACTCACTCCCCAGGTAGCCTCTGTCAAGTGATTTTAATTCTCCTTGCTTACGTGTTTTTACTTACAAAACTGGTTAATTGGATCAGATTAATAGGAAGATCCTGTCTAAGATTCAGTTTTGTTGTTTTAACTCTTCCTTGAAGTGAACTTTTGCCTTCATTTCTCAACTGTATACTGGGAAAGTAAGTCAACTATGCTTTCTTAGGACATTGCAGAAACCAATTAACTAATAATTTTGACATAGGAGGTTCCTTTAGGCACAGAGATAATTAGAAAACAATCTTTTCTTTTTATTATGAACAAGTATTTTTTTTTCAATATGTGGTTACTTCAAGTTGTTACTAAGAGAGAAGGTAATTCCGGTTGGCTTTAAATATCCATAAGAGGGTGCAAAGTCAATATCTAAAAAGGAACCTATTAAAAACACATATAAAGGAAAATTGCAGTCAAGCAGCTACACCATCTGGGTCATATGAAAATGAGAAGTAGTGATGAGTGTCTGCAAGCTGATGGTGCTGCAGACCTAATCAACTCACTGTCTCTCCAAGCAGTCATGTGTACAGATTAATGAAGAGAGGTGACAGAATAAAACTTCCCGCTGACTACTGTGGATAAGCTATTTTGCTCCACCATTGCCTCAGCTTTGCTTACAGGATAGTAGATGCACTCTAGCATGTGCTTTTCTACTAATCGTTTTGACTAAATGAACCAAATCTCATGGTAAAAGGTGCCAACAACATCTGGTAGCTCTAAATCAGAATCAGTGTGGATAAACACATCCATGTTGTCTTTTACTCAGTGATGATCATAAATCAGCATGCTGCTACTGACCCCACATAATATGACTGGGAGTTACTACTTTATCAGGCAGAAGGCAGATTTCTCATCATTTTCAATGCTGATTTCTTTTGTCCTGTTTTCAGGATAGGTTTCTAAAGTCAACAGAACCATTTCTATTGTATTCCTTTCCAGTAGGATGTTTTGTAGTCTTAGCCACCGAGCCATCTCAAACTTGGCCTGAGAATTTTATCTTACTTTCTGACAGTCATCTCTTATGTATAAGGTATGTTAAAATAACACCCATTCAAAACATTTTGGAGCACTGGAACATGTCTTGCTTACAAATGTCTGCATTTACTTGAAAATCAGTGAAACTCACCACCCGTAAATTTCAAAATCAAGTAAATATTTAAAAGGCTCAGGCCTGGGGTATTGAGACCCTTTCATTGAATTCATCTCTTTACAGCTTAACAACAATTAGATATTTTGATACAGAGAATGGTTTCCATATAAATGTATGACTTTTAGAACTTAGAAAAGACAGTAACTTACTGGGAATGGATCAATAATAGTAATAAATGGTTTGCTACTCCAAGTTAGGTCTGGAATGTAATAGAACTTTGCTGTCTTGATATTCAATATAACCTAGGTGAAACATATCTCTCTTACTGTAGCTTACACAATTCACTAAGATACAAGTCACCATTACTGTCAGATTTAGCTAGTTATCGATTCCTGAATATACCAAGGCACTTTTGTGTGAATGGCAGACACAGTAATTATAAACCTCACATTTTACTCCAGGCTAAACTGTATCAACGGCAGGGCATAGTTTCTAGCAAATTAATCCCAGGCAAGAAATCAGGTGCTCCCACCTTCCCACCACCCTCCTGTCCCCTCTCCACTCCCTGCCCCCCACCCAGAGCCCTCTGATCCTTTGTATAGTGCATATACTGAGAAAGTGTAGGTTAGGAGGTTCCTTGGTGCAAATTCAAAAGATTCATGAGGATCTGGAGAAAGACAGAAATTAGAGGCTTATAGACAATATCTAAAACTTTAAAGTATTGATCGATAGATAGAGATAAGATAGAGATATATAGGTATTTAAATCCACAAAGAAAAAAAATCTTTTTTTNCTGATCCTTTGTATAGTGCATATACTGAGAAAGTGTAGGTTAGGAGGTTCCTTGGTGCAAATTCAAAAGATTCATGAGGATCTGGAGAAAGACAGAAATTAGAGGCTTATAGACAATATCTAAAACTTTAAAGTATTGATCGATAGATAGAGATAAGATAGAGATATATAGGTATTTAAATCCACAAAGAAAAAAAATCTTAAAATTTTTTTTCTCTACCTTGACCACTGGAGGAACATCATAAAGTCATGAAGCTTTTCTGATGGAATGATGCTGTAGAATGAGAGAAACAATTCATCTTTATAAGAAATTATCAAACACAAAAATATTGATATTCAAACTAAAATATATATTTCAATATTTGCAACCTTATAAAATAGCTACAATTATTATTTTCCCTTTAGTAAATTTTTTTGCAATACAAATTTTAGTGTCCTGAAAATGCCATTTTAAAAACATAATATATATAATTTACTTATTTCAATCACATCTACACTTTAATTTTTCCAGAACAGAGCTTCTCATATTACTGGATCTTGCAAATCATTCCAAGTAGTGGGGAGGGAATGTGGTAAACTGATCTATGATTGAACTTACTGATGAAAATGGTTCATAGTAAGCAAAAACCATTTTTCAAATTCTATAAAGGAAAATACTTTGGTTGTTCCTCTTGAGCTTCAGTTTGCTAAATCTTACTAAGTTTTCCCCTATTGTTATTCAGTATGAGAAAATAAAGAAGAAAAGGAAGAGAGTGAGAGAGAGAAATCAAGAACCAAGAAACAGACTCTTCGCTACAGAGAACAAACTGATGGCTAGCAGAGAGGAGGTGGGTGGGGGGATGGGTGAAATAGGTGATGGGGATTAAGGAGTGCACTTACGATGAGCACTGGGTGTTGTATGGATGTGTTGAATCACTAGATTGTACTAATATAAACTAATGTAACACTGTATGCTGACTAACAGGAATTAAAATAAAAATGTTAAAAAAAGAAATAAGAAAACCAACAGGAGAAGTTTATCAGTACATCCTTGACCCTCCCAGTTCCTAATGCTTATTAATTGAGATGTAACAATGCCTGTTTTTGAAAATGAATGATCCATGGTCCTAGTCAGAATGCCTCTGCTCACAACAAAACTTTTCATTGTTGTTTTTGACCACCTTGAAAGTTTTATCAAAAGAAATGTAAGACACAGTCTCAAATTTCCTAAACCAACTTTTATTTATTTTATTTTTTTAAAGATTTTATTTATTCATTTGACACAGAGAGAGAGATTACAAGTAGGCAGAGAGGCAGGCAGAGAGGAGAGAGGAGGAAGCAGGCTCCCTGTTGAGCAGAGAGCCCGATGTGGGCCTCGATCCCAGGACCCTGGGATCATGACCTGAGCCGAAGGCAGCGGCTTTAACCCACTGAGCCACCCAGGCGCCCTAAACCAACTTTTAGAAATAGAATTTATTCAAATGTTTCCTCTAACAATTTTTTAAATTATTTTTATGTTCAATTAGCCAACATATAGTACATCATTAGTTTTTGAAGAAGTGTTCAACAATTCATTAGTTGTGTATAGCACCCAAGGCTCATCAAAACATGTGCACTCCTTAATACCCATCACCCAGTTACCCCATCCCCCTCGCCCCCTTCCCTCTGTAACATTCAGTTTGTTTCCCGGGTTGCAGAGTCTCTCATGGTTTTTCTCCCTCTCTGATTTTTCCTATTCATTTTCCCTTCCTCCCCCTATGGTCCTCTGTGCTATTCCTTATATTCCACATATGAGTGAAACCATATGATAATCATCTTTCTCTGCTTAACTTCTTTCACTCAGCATAATACCATTTTTTATGCTAATAAGAGAGGTAGTGGGCGCCTGGGTGGCTCAGTGGGTTAAAGCCGCTGCCTTCGGCTCAGGTCATGATCCCACGGTCCTGGGATCGAGGCCCGCATCGGGCTCTCTGCTCAGCAGGGAGCCTGCTTCCTCCCCTCTCCTCTCTCCTCTCTCTGCCTGCCTCTCTACCTACTTGTAATCTCTCTCTGTGTCAAATGAATAAATAAAATCTTAAAAAAAAAAAGAGAGGTAGTAATTAACTCTTTTTCTGACATGCTTTTGATATTAGTCAGTCATTTAATGCCCAACCTCATTTTATTTTCTTTATTTCATCCCAATAGGTGACCAACAATTATGTTGAAGTTCATATGCATTGCTCAAAGATTTTTTTATTTATTAAAATGTAAATGTCCAGAAACAATACTATTAACTTAGTGTTTTAAATTTATATCATTCTTAACATGTCAGCTCAATGCAAAATATAGCATCAGTGAAGAAATTCATAAACAGTTGTAATTATTGCAGTTTAATAGTGTATATTAATCAATTCATCTATTCGCCTATATATTTAGTCAGTTACCATTTAATATTATTTGTGCCACAGATACTGGTCTGAATCTTGAGAATAAATATTTTGCCTTTGAAAGAGTTTACAAATTTGTGAATGTGAGAAACATATGACTACTTTCTAGTAGTCATGTGACTAACTTTGTTATGAAGTAAGAACAGATATAATGATACGTCATAGTGCTATATTCAGGGTGTTATGAGCACAAGACAACGTTCTACTTGACCTAATACATGGAGAAAGTTTTTTAAAGTTCCTAGAGTAAAATAAACTTTCATCCATGAATTTTTTACATATTACATTCTTTCTTCTTTTGTTTCTTCTTTTAATAAACTAAGTTGTTCCTAACTCTATGGGTATATGTGAAATTCTTATATAATAAGATAGTTTGTTTACAGACTACTACATTAAAATGATTTATCTGATTAGGTTAATCTGAGTGTGCCCTAACTTTGGAATTTTGTAAAGGCTTGAAGTAGCTCCAATTTACAGGAAATTCAAAATGTGGTTGATACTTTGTGAGCCACTGATGCTGCCATCTCTACCAGCGTTTCTCTGCAAATGGGTACATGCTGAACAAGTAGTCCACATGGAATTTTATTATTTGAATCTAGTTCAATCCAAGAAAGAAATACATCTTAATTGTAATAATTCAGAGAAAATTTAGAGTTAACATAATTCAGAGCATTGTTAATATGTGGCAATGTAAGATTAAGTGATTTCATTAAAATTGATTTGTCCAAATAACCATTTAATATTATAGATGAAACTAGAATTCAGTCTCTTATCCACTAGTACTGTGCTTTGGAAAGTAGTTCCTAAAATAAAGAACTGCTTTTCCATGGCAAATGTGTTGCTTGAATAATGTGTGTTTTAAGAAAACCTGGAACTTTCTTTTCACATTCATGGTGCCCTTATTGGAGATCAATTGATCTTAGATACTTGAATTTATTTCTAGTTTCTCTCTTGTGTTCCCTTGGTCCTTATGTTTATATTTATGCCAGTACCATGCTGCTTTAATTACTGTAACTTTGAAATATAATTTGATATCAGGAAGTATAATACATTAAGTTTTGTTCTTCTTTTTCAAGATTGCATTATCTCTTTGGACCTTTTGTGATTCCATTTGGGTTTTAGGATTGCTTTCTCTTGTGTGAAAAATGTCATTGGGATTTTGATAAAACTTGTATTGAATCTATAGAACACTGTGGGTATTATGGACATCTTATCAACATCAATTCTTCCAAATCATGAACACAGAATATCTTTCCATTTTTGTGACAAAATAGATGGACCTAGAGGGCATCCTGAGGGCACACTAAGTGAAGTACAACAGACACAAAAAGACAAATACTATGCACACTAATTTATATGTGGAATTGAAAAAAGTCAGTTTCTCTCATGGAAGCAAAGTAGAATAGTGGTTACCAGGAAGGAGCTGAGGAAGAGAGGGAAATGAGGAGTGCTGGTTAAAGGGGTGAAAGGGTACAAAGTTTCAGTCTTATAAATTCTGAAACTCTGCTATGCAGCATAGAGCCTATAATAATAGTGTATTGTACAATTAAGACTTCCTGAGAGTATAAATCTTATGTTAAGTGTTTTCACCACAAAAAATATAATACCACCAACAAAGGCATGGAAGAAACTTTGGCAGGTGACAGGTATGTTTATGGCCTTGTTGGTGGTGGTGATGGTTTTATGGGTGTATAGATAACTCCAAGCTCTTTGAATTGTATATATTCAATACATGCAGCTTAAAAAAAAAAAAAAGAGAGAGAGAGAGAGAGAAAGAGAAAAAGAAAACTTGTGAAATCATTACTTTCAAATTTAGTGATTTCTTCTTAACTCTTCCAATAAGTTTAGTCCTGCATATATATTCTGATTTGAAACTTTGAGCTTCTTTCCTTATAATTATACTCAATTTTCACGTCCCCACCCTTGCTCTTAAAGTAGTTTATTTTTTCTACCACCTGAAGTAGATTTTAAAACAGCAATCTAAGAAGAACATAAAATATATAATGGCACATTTATAGTTTACTTGGACTAGTTCATAATGAATATAATTTAGAAAAAAGTCTACTGCTGAAGAAACATCATGATTTCAATCAGAGCTGCACAATTAAGTAAAAATGCTGAGCTATGCTCAGGAATATATGCCAGTTCCATCTCTGTATGCCAAACTCATTCGTATCACATGTCCATAGTAATGTGCAATAGTCAACCATAATAGAGTCATTCAAAATTAATACTTACAACATAAGTTTTCTATTTGTAAAAATTAGATTTAATGTTTGGACACAATCTCTGAGTGCTCTTTGAGATATAAGTTTATTCTTCCTTCAAAATGCAAAAATAAAATAACAAAAAGATAGAGAAAATTTTAAAAATTACCTCTCTAGAAGAATAACCCCAAGTTGTGAATAAAACAGATATTTTAAATAAAAATGTATAGTGTCTGCTTGGTAGATTTAAAATTATACTATAACTATATTTTATTAAGTAAAATATACTACACTTGATTTCCATGTATAAATATTGTACTAATTTTTGTTGCAATTGATATCCTTAAGTAAATTGACAGCAAATACTGTTGAATAAATAAATTTCGAGTAATTAATCAATTGAATTAATAAACCTTAAGGATGGAATTAAAAACCTTAAAAAGAAAGGACCTAAATCAACAAAATTATAAATGATAAAGGATATTATTACTGTTACCTCAGAAATTCAAAGGATCATAAGAGAATACTATGAACAACTAAATGCCAACAAACTGTACAACCTAGAAGAAATGGAAAAATTCTTAGGACATACAACTTACCCAGACTAAATCAGGAAGAAATAGAAAATATGAATAGACCATTTATTACTAGAGATTGAATTAGTAGTAAAAAATCTCCCAATGACCTTATGGCTTCACTGGTGAATTTTTCCAAACATCTAAGGAAGAATTAACACCAGTACTTCTCAAACTCTTCCCAAAAATCAAAAAGGAGGGAACACTCTCATATTCATTTTATGAGACCAACATTACCTTGATACCAAACTAGAAAAACATACCATTAGAAAAGAAAACTATGGGCTTATATTCCTGATGAATAGAGGACAAATATTTATTTTCTTTTCTTTTAAGATTTTATTTATTTATTTGACACAGAGAGAGAGAGAGATTACAAGTAGGCAGAGAGGCAGGCAGAGAGAGGAGGAAGCAAGCTCCCTGCTGAGCAGAGAGCCTGATGCAGGGCTTGATCCCAGGACCCTGAGATCATGACCTGAGCCGAAGGCAGAGGCTTTAACCCACTGAGCCACCCAGGCGCCCCGAATATTTATTTTCAATTAAATACTGGCAAACTGAACTCGGCAGCACATTGGCAGGATCATTCACCATGATCAAGTGGGATTTATCTCTGGGCTGCAAGATATTTCAAACATGACACATCACATTAATAGAATGAAAGAAAAGAACCATATGATCATCTCAATAGGCACAGAAAAAACATTTGACATTTCTCAAAAATCATTCATGATGAAAACTTAACAAATTAGGCAAAAAAGGGACATAACTCAACATAATAAGGACCAAATACGACAAGTCCACATCTAACATCATATTTAAATGCAGGAAGGTTGAAAGTTTTCCCTCTAAGATCAGAAATAGGACCAGGCTGCC
Source organism: Ailurus styani (assembly GCA_002007465.1). NCBI lineage: Eukaryota > Metazoa > Chordata > Mammalia > Carnivora > Ailuridae > Ailurus > Ailurus styani. Next base: position 5,162,987 of record LNAC01000029.1, read on the forward strand.
CACTCTCACCACTGCTACTTCTCATAGTACTGGGAGTCATAGTCAGAGCAATCACGGAGAAAAAGAAATAAAATACATCAGAATTGGAAAGGAAGAATTAAATTGTTTCTATTTGCAGATGACATAATTTTATAGAGAGACAATCCTAAAGACTCAAACAAAAACTGTTAGATTTAATCAATGAATTCAGTAAGGTTGCAAAATACAAAATTAACATACAAAATCAGCAATACTTCTATACACTGAAAGTAAATTTTATGAAAAAGAAATAAAGAAATTGATACCATTTACAACATTCAAACAACAAAATAGTTAGGAATAAATGTAACTATGGTGATGAAAGATATATACTCTGAAAATCAGAAGACTCTTATTAAAAAAATCAAAGAAGACACAAGTAAATGGAAAGGTATCGTGCCCATGTTCATAGTTGAGAGAATTAATATTGTTAAAATGTCAGTATTACCAAAAGCATAAATTAAATATAATGCCTATTAGATTTCAGTGGCATTTTTCACAGATGTAGAAAAAAACACTCTTAACATTTACATGGAACCTCAAAAGACCCTGAATAGCCAAAGGAATCCTGAGAAAGAAAAACAAAGCAGGAGGCATCACACTTACTCATTTCAGGCTCTACCAGAAAGCTACAGTCATAAAAACAGGATGGTACTGACAAGCAGACAAATAGAGCAATGGCACAGAATCAAGAGCCTCAAAATAAATACAAGCTCATACAGTCAACTAATATTTGACACGGGAATCAAGAATAATCAATGGAGAAATTATAGTCTTTTCTGTAAATATTGCTGAGATAATTGAATAATTCACATGTAAGAGACTATAACTGGACCCACAAATTACATCACTCATAAAAGTGAATTCAAAATGGTTTAAAGACTGAAATGTAATACCTAAAACCATGAAACTGCTAGAAGAAATCACAGGAATAAAGCCTATGGATATGGGTCTTAATAATGATCTTTTGATGGGATACCAAAGGCACAAACAACAAAATCAAAATTAAACAAGTGGAACTACACCAAACTAAAATGCTTCTGCATAGCAAAAGAAACCATTAACAAAGTGAAATGACAACTGATGGAATAGGAAAAACATTTGGAAACCATATATGTGAAAAGGGGTTAATATACAAAATACATAAAGAACTACAACCCAATAGCAAAACCACAAATAACCTAATGGAAAAATGGGCAGAGGGTCTGCATAGATATTTCTACAAAGAAGAGATATGAAGGTCAATGAGTACATGAAAAGATGGTCATTACTAGTCATTAGGTAAACAAAAATTAAAACCACAATGAAATATTACCTCATGCTATTAAAATGTCTATCATCAAAAGGACAAGAGATAACAAATGGTGGCATGGATGTGAAGAAAGGGCAATTATTGTGTACTATGGGTGGAACTGTAAATGGTATGACACTATGGAAAACAGTATTGAGAATCCTCAAAAAATTGAAAATAAAACTACCGTAGTATCCAGGAATTCCAATTCTGGGAATATATCCAAAGAATAAACACTATTATCTTCATAATACTGCTATGATTTATGGCATAGCAATGATTCACAAATATATGAAACAATTAGGTTAAGTAACTTGAGTTTAAATAACTTACAAAAGTTCCAAAGTTGGACAGTGACAGAGTTAAGATGTATAAAAAATGTGGCTAAATCCAGAGCCCATGTCCCTTATCTCTTTAAAAGACATGATCTCTTACATATACTCCGTATTTTGTCTGTTGAAGGTTAGCTCCTATTTATTTCCTTGAGTTGCAGTATGTTTCTATCTTTTAAATGTAATTTTAACAGGAGTGCCTGGGTGGTGCAGTTGGTTAATCACCTAACACTGGGTTATGGCTCTGATTGTGATGACCTTGGGTTGTGAGACTGAGTCCCCAAATCTAGCTCCGTGCTCAGTGGGGAGTCTTCTTCGAATTCTCTCTCCCTCTTCCTCTGCCTCTCCCACTTCTGCTTGCTCTCTCTCTCTAAAAATAAATAAATCTTAGAAAAAATAATTTTAACAAACTTTTATGTATCACCCCCTTTGTGAATAGAATGGTTATATGATGCTGAATACTATGTCTGTTGGGTCCACTTTAAACACATCATCACTTTTCAGATTTAAAATATGTATATTAAATCTAGTCTTTGTGCATAAGGTGACTAAACTTGTTATTTCTCAGAGCCTTTCCAGTTTTGCTGGGATCATGTGTCTGTAATTCATGATGTTGGCCAGTAGATGGTGATCTTGTCATTACAGCCAAAGGATAGTTTCCAGACACATTAAAATAAAGGTTAAAATTCCTTCATTAAAATCTTTGTTGCAAAACATAACATATTTTATATAAAAAAATAAAAATTTGTCATTACTTTATATACTTATCGCAAACTACTGAAAATATGAAACAGAATATTCTTTTATGGAGTGTTTTTATTAAAATTATTACCATGCCACTTTGCTAAATTCATTGAATGTGTTCTCTCAATAATCCTCACAAATAAATATTAGGTGAGTGATCCTATCATCAAGTAACATATGTGGGGTGAACTGTAAGTTATAGTGCCAGAATGATAATATAAAAATTCTACTCAAAAAAAAGTTCTAATCAAAGTCCAGATGTGAATCTTCTCCCTCTTCTCCTTTGTTTTAATATTTTTTATAGTGGATATGAAGATATTATTTGATAATACATTTAAATTTCTTCTGTAAAAGCCCTCCACACATCATAATTTTTCATGAATAACGAATTATATTTTTATGATGGTAAGGTTTCTGAAACCTCATTGGAGCTTCATGATAATTTTAATATTTTCTTCTAGGACACAGAACTTGAAAACATTCAAATATGTGGAATATTCCTCTTTATACATTGTCTATACTTATACATTATCAATACTTAATAGTAATGCACTGTATACTTGAAATTTGATAAGAGGGCAAATTTCAAGTGTTTTCATAACATGGACAAAAAAAGTGGTATGTAAGGTGATGGGCATGGTAATTAATTTGATTGGAGTAATCAATTCACATGGTATACTTATACCAAAACATTGTTTTGTGTATGTTATATATATACAACTTTTACTTGTCAATTATTCCTCAGTAAATCTGGGTAAAAAAAATGTGGATGGAAATTACTTAGGCATTTGAAGCTTGTCTTTACTCAATTTATTGGGTCTCAAATTTATTTGACATCTATATAGTCCTATAATCAATGGCTGGTTCCAACCTTTATGTGGGAAATTGTATAGTTGGGAAAAACTCCTATTAAAGATTTCAGGTAAGTGCATACATATTTCATTTCAATATCTAATAAAGAAAAAATTTGAAAAATATTTATGAAGCCAATTCTAAGGAACCTCTTTCAAAATATATAAATAAAATGTTTAAGCAATATCATTGCCTTGTAATATAAATTGGCAGCAATCTTTTCTTTCTCAATGTTTTGTTATATAACAGCATTTCTTACTATTATTGACATCATGGGTCAGTGAAATACGTCATGCTGTGACAAAAATAAACCAAGGTGGCAAGTTAAATAGTGACTGTTTCTTTGATGGGAGGGAGCCGAAAAATCTCTATGAGGAGATAATTGTTTTCCAAATATCTATATAAAAAGAAGTGGTTGGCTATGCAGCAGGTGAGTGGGGGAGGACTTGCAGATATGTATAATAAATGTGAAGTCCCTATACTGGAAGAAATATTGTCATAGTGGAGGAATGGAAAACAGTTTAAAATGTGGAATATAATGGAGCTTTTTATGGAAGGGGGAGGGATGTATGAATTGAGATCTAAAAACAGGCAGAGGCCAGACAAAATTGAGTGCTAAAGGCTACGCTAAGAACTTCGGATTTTATTCTATGTGATATGAAAAGTACCTGAAAATTAAAAAAAAGAATTGAACATCACAGAACTAAGAATGCCATTTTCAGACTTTACTTCTATTAGGAAACTTAAGTTTTCCATGTTCAAGAAACTTTGCATCAAAGGAGATGCAAATGAATAATGTAAAAAGACAATCATTCTAATCATCCTTTCTGAGCAAAATTGTTACCGTATTTTGCTTTCATTTATATCCAGTAATAATCCATTTTGTTCTCTTCAGTGTAAAGCATTTTTGATAACATAATTTAAAAAAAACATTATGGCAAAACAAATGGAAGTGAATTTAACATCATTATTTTCATTGTTTTAAAGATAAATTACAGGTAGTTAATGCACAGATTTGCTAATAGGGGTTTTTAACATTTTCCTTTTTGGTTAAAGTATCACCACTGGCTTTATTTATTTCATTTTAAGGTTTCCATAACATTAGATCCACTCTATCTACCTCTTGTACAATTCATTTTGGGTGGGTGAAGAATACTGGCCTCGTCCCACCCCCCAACATAAAAATCACACAGAATTCTTGTTTACTTTGTACTGAGTTGCAAAGACTGCTTCAGAGTTTTACTGCAGATTTGTAACCTTGAGAAAAAAAATAGTTTGCCTTGAAGTAGAGCTGAAGGAAAAGGCAGCCCATGAACGTATCTGCTTTGGAGGCTATGAAACAAGAGGTAGATGAGGTACATCTCTGTCAAATAAATAAAAAATTAAAAAAAATCTTAAAAAATAAAAACTGCCATTTGGCTGTGATTGATAAATCAATCAAAAAGTTTAAAAACAATTTTTGTATATCTAATTTGGTATAAAAATGAATACCAAAACAGGATTTCTCTTTTTAACCTTAATCCATTAAAATTATTTTTTTCCTTCTTTAAAAAATTTTATTTGACAGAGAGAGAAAGATCACAAGTAGGCGGAGAGGCAGGCAGAGAGAGGAGGAAGCAGGCTCCCCACTGAGCAAAGAGCCCGATGTGGGCCTCGATTCCAGGACCCTGAGATCATGACCTGAGCTGAAGGCAGAAGCTTTAACCCACTGAGCCACCCAGGAGCCCCTAAAATTATTTTCAACATAGGTATTGGTTAGTACTCGTAATAATTACATATTTTATAAATGAATAATTAAAATTAATTAATATGCCAAAAGTTAATATTTATTGAGTACTATAAGTCCATTTTATGGGTTAAAAATTTTATTTTACATTATATCTCAAATGCACAGAGTATGTTGATTTTTTTTTTCTATAGCGGTCTTGCTTTCCCTCTAAACCTCACCTTTTTGTAAAAAGAGTAACAACTCAATGTTGACTAGAATTTTTACTATACCTTAATCTGATAACATAAGTTTACTCAGGTAGTTCCTTTGGTGTCCTATGAATCAAAGACTCAGTGTTTCAGGTTAATCCCTCAGTGTGTGTTGTGTGTGTGCATATGTGTGGATGTGTGATATGGATAATGCAATTCCATTGTGGGAGGGAAAAATTATGTCCTTGAGCAAGGCATCCATGACCTCCAGATTCTTGCCTTTTACCCATATGGGAATGCCTGCTTTGCATCAATGGAAGGAGTCTGAATCTGGCTGATGAGATCTTGGTCTGGTCTCAGATTTGCTCAGAACCTATTAGCAATCCCTGGATGATCCTGTCTCACATTTTCTCCCACTGAGGACTGCTGTGACTCACAGGGGGTCTATTCTTCAGTGCTCAGTGNTAGGGCGCCTGGGTGGCTCAGTGGGTTAAAGCCTCTGCTTTCGGCTCAGGTCATGATCTCAGCGTCCTGGGATCGAGGCCCGCATCGGGCTCTCTGCTCGGCAGGGAGCCTGCTTCCTCCTCTCCCTGTCTCTCTGCCTGCCTCTCTGCCTACTTGTAATCTCGCTCTCTGTGTCAAATAAAAAAAAAAAATCTTAAAAAAAGAAATAAAGATCTTTTTAAAAAAAAAAAAAAATAAAAAAATAAAAGGTGAGTCTAGTTTAGTAGACTTTTTAGTAAGGTATCAATGACACCAAAGAGTATAATAAGGTGAGAAATGCCAGGCCCCTAATTTGAATGTGCCAGCTCCCCTCTGGCCTTTCCTCCTTCTCTTTCCCACAGTCCTCTGAATAAGAAAGAAGTGGGTTATTATTGTTGTTGTCACTATTTTTTTTCTTGTAGGGAAAGAGAAATATGAATGACTGCTGCTTCTTTTCCAATTATAATTTTATTTTGTCCTACTTCTAGATAAGATCCATTTAGATACCCAATCATAAAATTATGTCTGCTTCCTGACAGCATCCAATCTAAGGTAAAGCCCTATTCCCTTAAACTTTTCTAATACCACTTAATCAAAGTCCAAATCCTGTAATAAACCCTTTCTATCACTCTTGTCACCGAAACACTCAAACACACAACACATACATTATTCCTCATTGTGATGAATAATGAGTTCAGCTTGTTCAAATACAGGGGTAGGCCTGGTCATCTTTGGCTAAAGGGCATTGATACCTTGCATACATTCATTCGAAGTATAATATTCAGTTAAAAACATGACTCTCATACAAATATAAACACATATTGAATATTTAATCAACCCATTAACTAACAAGAGAATGAGTAGGTGATATAGTTGGTTTAAAAGGAAAACATAAAGATGGTTAAAAAGAAAACATTTTGAAAAACTGGTTCTTCATATTCATTTTGTAAAAGTAATTGTTAGAACAATAGATACAAAACTGGTATTATAGAGAATTAAAAAAATAAAAGAAAAAACATGTTTGCTGGTATCCTTTCTTCTAAATGGAAATGTATAAGTTACCATGTAAATTCACAGTTTATGTAAATGTTAAATCACAAAAGCAATTACATTTAAAATTTCTGAGAACATGAAATGATTCTTGAATGAGCTTGCTAAACAGTGTCTCTAGGTGACTTTGAGATGACATGCTGTACTCTCCATTGATTTCCACATTTAAGATTTCTTTTCTTGACAGACACATCTTCCTAAAACCTAGAGTATACATAGCTATCATAGGCAAAAGGGGAATTGTTATGATGGACAAACTATATATTGTAGATGACCCAGATAGGGCTAAGGGAAAATATTAAAATTTTGGAGAATTATCTCTCAAGACCCACAGTATAGCTTGCAGACAACTGTCAGGAGCCACATACTTACTTTGCTTGGTCATAATCTGAATATTCTTTTATGTTCCTCTCTGCATGCATTCCTTGTGTAACATACAGTAGTCTAACTCCAGGTAGAATAAGAAGAACAAAAAATAATTTCATCAGTCCAAACTTAACTCTTATCTCTAAGGTTTCAGTTAAAGGACTTTTTACATTAAAACAAGGAGGAATTTACTGGGGTAAACAAATCAGTAGCATTTAGAGGTGTCATTATTTTGTTAGATAAAAGTACTTCAGTGTTCAGGCTTTTGGTCAGATTGCTTGAGACAAATCCAGAATCTAACTTTTATTAGGAGCACGGTCTTTGACAAGAGGCATAATCTTTTTTCTTATCATTTCTTGCTCTCAGTTACTTACTGGGTAGAGATTTTAGAAAGAATAATGTTTTATTCAATAAATATTTAAGTGCTAAGCTTGGAGGTGAGTATGGAGGAAGAGAAATACAGTCCTGGCCTTCATGTAGCTTGCTGTGTGATAGATGAGACATGATTAGTTCACTTGAGGGAGAATTAAATAAAGCAATCACATAAAGCATTAAGCATATCTAAAATCAATGTAATATGAATCATAAAAATTTAAGGTGTTATTTCTAACTTGAATGTAAAATATCTAGAAAATGAAGGTGCTTAAAAACTCTTAAGTAACTTAAATATACACTCCAATAATATTTTACAAATTAATTCTCTTGGAAAAATGTTTGTTCCCGTAGATTATGTAAAGTTAGAAGATATAGACATATACTCATCCTTTCAATACTGGAACTAAAAAAAAAATTAACTCATTATCTATTTAAATTATGATAAGTTCCGAATTAATGGCCCTCAACTGAAAGAGATATGACTGCATTTGGTTGCCTGGTATGCACCAGAAAAATCTGTTGATATAAAAGCTTAAGGAAACTAAGTCTTTCATTTTCCATGAGAAGAAAATTTATCTTCTATGTCCTGTAATACTCACCTTATCTTTCAAGAGAAATCTGGGTGAATGAAAATGATTTTAAAAATAAATGGAGGGGCGCCTGGGTGGCTCAGTGGGTTAAAGCCTCTGCCTTCGGCTCAGGTCATGATCTCAGGGTCCTGGGATCGAGGCCCGCATCGGGCTCCCTGCTCGGCAGGGAGTCTGTTTCCTCCTCTCTCTCTGCCTGCCGCTCTGCCTACTTGTAATCTGATCTCTCTCTCTGTGTCAAATAAATAAATAAAATCTTTAAAAAAATAAATAAAAATAAATGGAAATTAAAAATTATTTTGGCTATGTTTATAAGAAAAATAAAATGATCACAAAATAATATATATTCAGGGACCACATTAAGAATCAGATCTGCTTCATAACAAGTCCCTGACCAATGGTAGAGTAAAAGGTTCTTTGTTGTTGTTCTTTGGCAGGATAAATTACTGTGAACCTAACTCCCACTTAAAACACTAATCTTCCTGAGCAATATAGATAGTAGAACCAAATAATTACACTCCATCCCCTTCACACCACTAGGTTTGCAGCTGCATAGTAAGCTTTATCATCTGCTCCTGCATATCATTATTTTCTTATACACATCTAATGTTAAATGCATTTATTTCTTATTAGATCAAAGGCAGATTTCAAGTATCAATTGGAAGTAATAATATTGCTATTGCATTAATCTTGTAAAAATTGAATATATATATTATGAATCATGCATTTAGCCCACAAGATTTAAACTGTTATCTAAGGTTTCCTTGTATACAGTCTTTGGTTCATTCATTCCTTTGTTCATTCATCCATTTATTTATTTATTCTTGGCTCCATTGTGTTCCACTGGGTAGGGTCATAAACTCTTGTAAATCAACATCTGTAAGATTATTAATGAATATACTGTAAATTATGGATGGGATGATTTCTGTAGTTTCTGAATCAGGAACTGGGGTCGCAGAGATGAATCAAGATACATGTCCTGTCTTAAGGGACCTACTCTGCTTAAGACAAGGATTAAATGAATAATAACATTTCAAGCATAAAAAGCATTAGGACTGTGTTGACAACTAGAAGAAAATTTGACAATGATTTAATGGGGAGAGGAAAAGGAGTCCTCAAAAAGTGATTTCTGAATTCCACTGGAAGGAATCTGTCACCAAATGTGTTGGTCCACGTTTCTAAATACATTAGGGGCATTATATTGAGATATTATTTAGGCATCCCATATGGCGTGTATCTAAATTTGAATTCATCTTTACCCACAGATTATTTTTTGTTGTTGTTGTTCTTTTTTTTTTATCTAAGAAATTGTCGGTTGCCGAAAGATTCATGTGTAGGACGTGGCTACAGCTAGAACATAAACAGAGTGACAAATGCTATACTTTCCGTTTGGCTCCCGATCGTGCATGCTTAACACAATGCTGTAACTAAGAGGACTTCAGGTATGTTCCCCCGTATGCCATTAATAATTTAGAAAATAATATATACCCTCTTTACGTATGTGTAAGGTGACATCTAAAATAGTCCATAATTTTGAATAACTAAAAATTATAAGACTTGGGGTAATATCTATAAATATTGAATGATTAAAAAATGTAACAGTCTCAAAATTAAATTTATTCAAAAGAATCTAAAAACCACATCAATTTGATACTCTGTTAGTTTAGCACAGAGGTTAAGAGCAAAGATTATGGGGCCAGACTGTCTGGGTTCACCCTTAGTTCTTCCCTAATTATTTGTATGACTACAGGCAAGCAATCTAATTCCTTTCTGCTTCAGTTTCCCTTCTTTAAGCAAGGATAAAAATAAGACATATTTTGTAGAGTTATTATGTTGAAGGTAAAATTATTAATATAAGAAAAGCACTTAGAAAACTTGCTAGAACAAAGTGAGCACTTTATAAGTGGGAGGTATTATGATAATACTTTTTAAAATACTTAAAAAACCTCTTGTTTGATAGGCAGAACTTTCAATAACTTTATTTCCATCTTGAACTCAGTTTTCCATTACAATAACCTCATATCCTTTTCTCTTAATATAATAGATTTGGACATGTTAAATCAATTTTCTCAATATAGTAAATATTATGTTCATTTTTCATACTTATCTGCATCAAAAAATTATGTCAAAAGAACTTAGAAAATATTCTGCAACTATAATAGTCTAAGTATTAAAATAATCTTTCAGATTAGGTAGTCATGACAAACATTAGTATTACATCATTGATCAAAACAGTATAACTATGTAACAATTTTATTGATAACTTAATATAAGAAATAAACACTTAATTGAAAATATGTAGTCTAATGGTTTAGATGGGTCTGTTTTTATTTTTAATTTAAGTATACTTGATATATAATATGATACTAGTTTTGAGTGTACAGCATAGTGACTCAGTATATACTCAACAAAATGTTCACCATGTTAAGTGTCCTTACCATCTGTCACCATACAGAGTGATTATAGTATTATTGACTACAATCTCTATGCTGTAGTTTCATTCCCATGATTTATGTATTTTAATACTGGAAGTTTGTCCCTTTTAATCCTTTTTATCTGTTTCATCCATCCCCACCCCCTCCTCTCAGGCAATCATCAGTTTGTTTTCTGTATTCATAAATCTCTATATTTTTTTTCTTTTTAAAATATTTATTTATTTTTGTTTTTTATTTTTTATTATGTTATGTCAGTCACCATACAGTACATAATGGTTTTTGATGGTTTTTTTGTTGTTGTTGTAGTGTCTTGTTTTGTTGTGTTTTTTTTTTTTTTGTAGTGTTCCATGATTCACTGTTTGCATATAGCACCCAATGCTCCATGCAATAAGTGCTCATGCAATACCTACCACTGGGCTAACCCATCCCCCCACCCCCCTCCTCTCTAAAACCCTCAGTTTGTTTCTCAACGTCTATTGTCTCTCATGGTTCGTCTCTCCCTCTGATTCCCCCCCCTTCATTTTTCCCTTCCTTCTTCTAATGTCCTCCATGCTATTCCTTATGTTCCACAAATAAGTGAAATCATATGATAATTGTCTTTCTCTGCTTAACTTATTTCACTTAGCAGAATCTTGTCCAGTTCCATCCATGTCGATGAAAATGGTGGGCATTCATCCTTTCTGATGGCTGAGTGATATTCCATTGTATATATGGACCACATCTTCTTTATCCATTCGTCTGTTGAAGGACATCTTGACTCTTTTTGTTGTTGTTGTTGTTATTTTTTTGGCATCTTGACTCTTTCCATAGTTTTGCTGTTGTGGACATTGCTTCTATGAAATTGGGGTGCACATGGCCCTTCTTTTCACTATATCTGTATCTTTGGGGTAAATGCCCAGTAGTACAATTGCTGGGTCATAGGCTAGCTCTATTTTTAACTTTTTGAGGAACATTCACACTGTTTTCCAAAGTGGCTGTACCAACTTGCTTTCTAATCAACAGTGTAGGAGTTGGAGTTTCTCCACAACCTCTCCAACATTTGTTGTTTCTTGTCTTATCATTTTTTGCCATTTTAACTGGTGCAAGGTGGTATTTCAGTGTGGTTTTGATTTGAATTTCCCTGATGGCTAATGATTTTGAACATTTTTTCAAGTGTCTGTTAGCCATTTGTATGTCGTCTTTGGAGAAGTGTCTGTTCATGTCTTTTGCCCATTTTTTGACTTATTTGTTTTTTGGGTGTTGAGTTTGAGAAGTTCTTTATTAATCTTGGGTCAGCCCTTTATCTGTAGTGTCATTTGAAAATATCTTCTCCCATTCTGTGGGTTGCCTCTTTGTTTTGTTGACTGTTTCCTTTGCTGTACAAAAGCTTTTTATCTTGATGAAGTCCCACAAGTTCATTTTCACTTTTGTTTCCCTTGCCTTTGGATACGTGTCTTGAAAGAAGTTGCTGTGGCCGATGTTGAAGAGGCTACTACCTATGTTCTCCTCTAGGATTTTGATGGATTCTTGTCTCACATTGAGGTCTTTCATCCATCTAGAGTTTATCTTTGTGCATGGTGCAAGAGAATGATCAAATTCCACTCTTTTGTATATAGCTATCCAATTTCACCAGCACCATTTATCTTTGTAGATGACATGATATTTCATGTGGAAAACCCAAAAGACTCCACGCCCAAATTACTAGGACTCATATAGCAATTCACTAATGTGGCAAGATACAAAATTGATGCACAGAATCAGTTGCTTTCCTATATACTAACAGTGTAACTGTACAAAGAGAAATTAGGGAATTAATTCCATTTACAATAGCACCAAAAACCTTAAGATACCTTGGAATAAACCTAACCAAAGAGGTAAAGGATCTGTACTCTAGAAACTACAGAAAACTTATGAAAGAAATTGAAGAAGACAAAAAAAAAAAAGGAAAAATATTCCATGCTCATGGATCAGAAGAATAAACATTGTTAAAATGTCTATGCTGTCCAGAGCAATCTATACTTTCAATGTCATCCTGATCAAAATGCCAATGGCATTTTTCAAAGTGCTGGGACAAATAATCCTAAATTTTGTATGGAACCAGAAAAGACCCTGAATTGTCAAGGAAATGTTGAAAAAAAGAAAAAATCTGGGGGCATCACATTGCCTGATTTCAAGCTATATTACCAAGACAGCATGACACTGGCACAAAAACAGACACATAGATCAATGGAATAGACTAGAGAACCCAGATATGGACCCTCAACTCTATGGTCAATTAATCTTCAACAAAGCAGGAAAAAATATCCAATGGAAAAAAGGCAGCCTCTTCAAAATATGGTGCTGAGTCTCTGTTTATGTTGTTTGTTTTGTTTTTTAGATTCCACATATAAATGAAATCATATAGAATTTGTTCTGCTCTTTTTTTTTTCACTTAGCATAATACTCTCTAGTTCCATCCTGTTGTTACAAATGGAAAGATTTCATTCTTTCTTATGGCTGAGTAATATTCCATTGTATATATATATCACATCTTCTTTATCCATTCATCTATTGATGGACACTTAGGTTGCCTCCATAATTAGCTATTGTAAATGATTCTCAATAAACATAGTGGTACAAATATCTTTTCAAATTAGTGTTTTTGTTTTCTTCAGGTAAATACCCAGGAGTGGAATAACTGGATCATATGGTAGTTCTTTTTTTTAATTTTTTGAGGAAATTTCATAAGGTTTTCCACAATGGCTGCACTAGTTTACATTCCCATTAACAGTGCACAGTGGTTCTCTTTTTTCCCACATCCATACCAGCACTTGTTATTTCTTGTCTTTTTGTTCCTAGCTATTATGACTGGTGTGAGGTGCTATCTCATTGTGTGTTTTTTTTTAATTTAAAGCTTTTATTTATTTATTTGAGAGAGAGTGAGAGCATGAGTGGGGAGAGGAGCAGAGGGAGAAGCAGACTCCCCGCTGAGCAGAGATCCATAATTAGGGCTTGATCCAAGGGCTCTGGGATCATAACCTGACTTGAAGGCAGATGCTTAACTGAGTGAACCACCCAGGTGACCCTCACTGTGGATTTGATTTGCATTTCCCTGATGACTAGTGATGTTGAGCATCTTTTCATGTGTCTGTTGGAATCTGTATGTCTTATCTGGAAAAATGTCTATTCAGGTCCACTGCCCATTTTTTAATTGCATTATTTGGGTTTTGTTGTTGATCTGTATGAGTTCGAGGATCTTTCTTTTATGCTATACTCCTATATCTCATGGATGGTTTTACTTACTGCTATAAAGAAACAGTTTTTCTCAATCCTACCTTTTTTGTAGGTTAAGATATTGACAAACATTCACATAAATAAATATATAAGAATAGAATGAGAATTCTTACAGAAATGTCAAGATAATTTGAGTTTATCTCAAGTTGTACTTTAAAAATTATGTTTGTCATCAACAATATTTCAAATTATTTATCACTCTATTATTCCTCTTTAAATATTATTGAACACAAAGTATTGGAAATCATTCTACCTGAACATACATATTTTTTATTTTATTAATAAGTACCAAATCTGGCACAATCCTTGTAATTGCCCCCTTTCTGTTGGCAAAAAGGACAGCTTTCCAAGCTGGGCAATGTTCCAGAGTAATATCCTAATGGCTGAGATATGGCTATGTGTACTCTCCCTTAAAACTGGAGAAGGGGCGCCTGGGTGGTTGAGTGGGTTAAAGCCTCTACTTTCGGCTCAGGTCATGATCTCAGGGTCCTGGGATCAAGCCCCGCATAGCAATGGGCTCTCTGCTCAGTAGGGATCTTGCTTCCTCCTCTCTCTCTGCCTGCCTCCCTGCCTACCTGTGATCTCTCTTTCTCTCTGTCAAATAAATAAATAAATAATCTTAAAAAAAAAAACCTGGAGAAGAAAAAGGAGCCACAGGTACATTCCCCTAATGATCCATTTAAGAATATAGTAAAATAGATTTTATAGATAGAGAAATTGATTGACTTAAGATTATTTATGAAAAGATTATGAGTACCTCTGGGGCATAAATACTCCAGTTTGAAGGTCACTCACTACAGCAGAGCACTATCAAGCTAGAAACAGTAGTCATTATTGACATCTCTGTCCTTTCATGTCACTTCCCACATTTTCCCTCCATCCACTCAATGGGAGATGGAATTTATTTTATCATTTGTACATTAGAAATGTCTTTTAAATTAGGGATTTCTTCTCCAGAGCCACTGATTTGTGAGGTCATAAAATCATCATTTCTTTCCTGGAGTTTTACAAGAGTATTTTCTCTCATAGGGCATTGATATCAGTTTCCCCCATATTCTAACTGACCTGTTCCAGATTTGGCAGAGTTATCATTATTAAAAAAACAACAACAAATGACCATGCCAACTTTTTCATACCAAACTTAATGGACTTCCAATTGCTTAAATGTGCAAGGTATCTTGCAGTGTGTCCTCAACTCAAACATCCAGTTCAATCTTCCACCACTCCCTCCTATGCATACTAAAATCCTAGTTTGATTGAATTTGCTGTTCTCTAAATATACCCAGTCATGTCAGGGTTGTGGAGCTTATTACATCTCATTTCTACTTCCTTGAACTCAGCTTTTTACTCTCTTTTACTCCAGTTCTTCCTTACCCATAGGTACATCTTAGCATTCCTTAAAGATCCAGCCCATTTTTTTTCTCATTCCCATTGCACTAACTCAAGATAAACAGCAAAACAAACAAACAAACAAACAAAAAAACTGCCTCACCTTGCAGCAGAGCTTGTTATCTTACTTTCCGGACTTTCATAATACTTTTATCTTAAACTCAAGTATAGCTAGGTTGATCATACAAATTTTTGCTCAACAGGATTTTTTTTTAATTTAAGAGAAAGGTAATAATTGAATAATGACAATCTAAATTAGAGCAAACTGTAATGTATGGTTTCTTTGATTATAGCAGATAATAGGCAATTGCTTTGTTGACTCGCTTTTCCTATTATTCTATGATTATCTTTGTGGTACGTTATTGGGTTTGATCAATATGTGTATCTTAATATTTTGTATTTGTATCATAGCACTTGTTTCTTAAAAATATTTTTGAATGAATGTCTAGAGACTTCTAGATTCAAATTTAAGAATACAATGTACAATGAGTTACTTTACATGCATACACATTGATTAATATTGTAGAAAATCTAGCAAGTATTTTGATTTTTGTAATAGCTAAAAACCTAGGGCTGTCTAAGGAATCATTCATGTTTTATGTAGAATAACTTTCCACATTTAGTTATCAATGTAAAATTTTATTGAGTTATTATATACATATATAAAAGTGCAAAAATCATAAATGCACTTATATTTCCCCAAATTGATAAATTTTAAGAAGTGAATATACCCACAAATCAGAATGCAATTAAGAGATGGATCGTTAACAGAATCTGCTATTTCCTATTCCTATTTCTACCTATTTCAAGTCACTACCTTCCTTAACCTAGGAAAAATAATACTCTGGCTTCCAACACTGATAATTTTAATATTTTGATACTATATAAAAATTAAATCGTAATTATATATTCTTTTGCATATGATATTTTCTCAATATTATTTTTTGAAAGTTTTTGACAGTGTCTATTAAACCTGAACAGTATGAATACTCTATAATTTAGTAATTAATACATATATCTGTGTATATATAAGAGCACACACATTCACCAAAGACATGAAGAAAAAAATTGAGAAGCACTACAACTGTCTCAAACTTGAAATAAGTTAAAATTCTATCAATAGTTGAATTCAGTATACTCTTGCATATTCATGAAACAAAATGTCATACGGAAATGAGAAATCACATACAATATGAATATCTCATGATAAAATACTGAGTGAAATATTTCATATTTTCTTTAACCCCTGTTATTTGTGGCTTAAAATTATTAGAAATTCTAAGTTTTAAAAATTTGCTATTAAATGAAACTATTCACTAGGCTACTGAAAAATCCTGTCATTTTGAATTTCAAATACATAGACAATTGGCTGGTAGTCACCAAAAGTAAAAAAGCCTTTTGAAATAGCCCGTTCAGGCTGTTTGTGCTTTAAGATAGATAGATAGATAGATAGATAGATAGATAGATAGATAGAGATAAATAGATAAAGAAGGAGAGAAAGATTATAAATCTAAAGGCACATAAATGCCATTTTCATAGGTAAACATAATTTAGGAAAACCCAATAGCTTTCTATTTATATTTTTGTTTCACAAAGAATGCTTATATATTATTGTCTAGAGTCTCATATACTTTTTATAAATTTTGAATTCAATACCTTACCTACTAATTTTATAGGTAGAAATCCCCCACTTCATTATAAAGTCATAATTCTTATATTACTTTGAACTTCTAATGAATGAAAATTGAAGATAATCATTAGTACAAACTTCACAATTTATGGACTAGTGAGATTGCATTTTTTACTATTATACATAATAATAATATATAATAATTAATAATTATAAAAATATAATACACATAATAATAAAATAATTTTAAGACATCTACTTATAGAGACAAGCAAAATGATCTGCAGCTTCACACAAATTATAGGAAAATGAATGGTTATAATGAGAGGTTTCATTGAAAATGGCATCTCTGAACATTTGGATTCATACTTGTTATATAAATTTTCTTAAAAACACCTGTTATATAGATTTTGCTTTTAAAACCAATTACTACAAAATGAATATTCACTTGTATCTGCTTTTACTGAAGAAATAAAAGGTACCTACACATGTAGCAATAGGTTTTCAAAACAGTTAAAATATCATTGAAACCAAATGATCAATTAGTATTATATACAGTGAGTCAGGGCAATGTATTGAGTATATTATGAGAAGACTTATCTTTAATAAGTCTTCAGGTAAACTTCAAAACTGCAAAGAAGATCATTTGGCTATAAACACAATGCAGTTTTCACAAGCAAATTATGTTGTCCGAAGAGTCGTACAAGTTTATTGAAAAGAAGTATATGCAATCTGAGAAATGTAAAATATGTGGGATGGAGAATCAATGGCAATGGCATTTCTTACATTTTTTAAATGAATTATTTTGATACAAGGAAACTTAAATCAAGTATTTCTCTCAGGATAATAACTAGTGATATACATACTATTAAAAAAAAACAAGAAAAATGCTGACACAAACCATGTATGGTCCAGAAATGTCTTGAAAGTGAAAGTCACAAATATCCTCAAACATAAATGCTAATGAAAAATGCTCTGGGCACAAAACTTACACTTGACTTATTCCATTGTAAATGGCATTTTGGCAAAAGCAATTTTTATATGTGGAATTCCTGTTAAAGTGGAGCAGCAGATAGAAAATAATACAGAAATCCAAGTGGAAAGCAATGAAAGTTGTTTGAGGCTTTTAGGTTGTTATCTCCCAGAAGGTTAGAATTTGAATTTGATTTTTCTTTGTATTAATTTTCCCTCCCTCCATCCATTCATTCTCCTTCCCTCTCTCTTTCCCTCCCTTCCTTATTTCCTCCTTTATTTCCTTCCCTCCTTCCTTTTTATCTTCTCCTCCTCTACCTGTTCCTCCCCACCTTATGCTTCTTCATCATCTTCATCTAGTAATGAATATTACACAGCTTTCTTCATAAGTCTATCATGATGGAGTTAAATCATTTTGGAAAACCTAGAAAATGTGATCATCTGAACATTAGAACATTTATTGTGCAAAATTATGGAAGAGACTCTGGGCAATGAAAGTGTGAAAACAAATGTCTTCAGCAACCAGGAAGCTTAAAGACTACAATGTTGTGGTGAACGAATAAGTTATTAAAAAGGTGTTAAAGGCACTGGTAAACATAGTTTTAAGGCATATTCCTAGCACAAGAGCACAAAGAAATAACCAGTCAATTTCCTCTGAGATTGTTAAGAATATCTTATAGAAAATGTCACAAATGGGTATTCACAAGATGGCAAGTCATTCCAAGATGAACATAAACAAAACAAGAGTGGTTCAGAACATCATGGTACACTCACACCAAAGTGTGCCTGATTAAAAAAAGGTTTTGTATACCATTCTAAAGTACTTGTTACTCAGACTACAGAAAATGCAGAACCAAACAAAGGTTAGTTAAAACATGAGGTTTAGAAGGGATATATCTTTCTTAATGAACTTTAAATAATGTTTGTAGATACTCTCTGCTCAAGGATATAGATGTTAATTTCTCTCTTCTTCAAAGTGGGCTGGACTTAATGAGTGGTTTCCAAAGAATATAGAAAAGAAAAAAAGAATAGTAACTTTACAGTAGAACGAACTGATTGATAAAGCTTAAGCAAGTGATCAAGGGTAACATTACCATGATAAATCACGTTGGTGTCATTTGGTTTCTGACACATTACAATGAAAAGGCGATTTCACCTCCTCTAGTGTTTTGAAAAAATACCCAAGTCTGCTTATGAAAAACATAAAAAAATACTGATAGACACCCTAAAAAACACTTCACCAGTATTACCCCAAACTGTTAATATCATGATAAACAAGGAAAGTCTGATACTGCCTCAAACCAGTGGAGACCAAGGAACTTGATGGCTAAATGCAATGTTCTACCATGAATTGTATCCTAGAATAGAAAGATCACACTAATGGAAATATTTTGAAATCCTAGTAAAATCTGCAGTTAATAGCAATGTGTCAATGTTAATTTCTTAATTTTAGTTAAGAAATTATGTACCATGATTATGTAAGATGTTAAATTAGGGGAGATTAAGTGAAGAATGTACTTTCTGAACTATCTTTGTAAATTTAAAATTATTCCATAATTAATTTAAAAATAAAAATTAAAAAAAAACATAGAAACCGAATCAACAGTAACTGGACTCATAGTATAGTATTTACAAAATTTATGAGGTTGCCCTAAGGCTGTAGAAGGGGGATGGAGTCATGAGAAAACCTGAGAGATATCCATGAGGTTGCCTTTATAGCACTTGGAGCCTGATTATATGTGAAGTGGCAACTGAGAAACAATCTTTGTCAGTGTGAATCAACCTATGGTTGTCTAAACAAAGTATGGAAACCAGGAGGGGAACCAACTGGAAAGAGAGAGTGATTATTGCTTCAATTTTTGATACAGGTTATCCTTTTGTATAATTTCCATTCAAAGCTCTCCAGAAGGTAATTGGACTTCAGTATCATTCTAAAGATTAGAAAACATAGGATGACATGAATGAAAATTGAAATCTTTGAGAAAAAGATGATGACTACCTCTCTAAGGAATGTGACTAAAGTGAGAAGATAAGAAGGTCAAGAACAAACACTCCAGGGGATACTGCTAAAAAGAGAAAGAATGTGAATAACTAAACCTATTACCTGGAAGGCAATATTCAACATAGGGACAAATATAAATTATATAAAAATAATAAATTATGTAGTATTCTTTGATTTAGAAAAGGCATGAGAGGTTATTTTTATGGTGGAAAAATTGGGGGAGTACAAAAATTGATATAATGGAATTATCCAAACTTATAAATCTATATTATTATTCCTAAAAACACGAACAACTATTTTTGTCACATCTAAAAACTATGCTGAGGGCGCCTGGGTGGCTCAGTGGGTTAAAGCCGCTGCCTTCGGCTCAGGTCATGATCCCAGGGTCCTGGGATCGAGGCCCGCATCGGGCTCTCTGCTCAGCAGGGAGCCTGCTTCCTCCTCTCTCCTCTCTCTCTGCCTGCCTCTCTGCCTACTTGTAATCTCTCTGTCTGTGTCAAATGAATAAATAAAAAATCTTTAAAAAAAAACTATGCTGAAGTATAGTAATACTTTAAACTTGTAATTAGGAAACATTAGAATGAGTAGCATATAATTTCACAATATATTTTTTAAATGTGATCCTATTTTCCAATGATCTCCTTCATATATGATGGCACAGTGTAATTTAAATGTGAAATTAGAATTTCAAATAACATAGTGTGGTATGTAGCTGACCACAGAGTTCAGTATCAAAATATATATATATATTATATAATAATATATTAAAACAACTGCTGTTCTGATCTTAGTTGCCCCACAGCCAACTTTATCATTAAATTCAAGCATAATTAATAGACCTTGGAGATATCATCTAAGAAACATTGATGAGAAACTTTTAATCATTTACAACTTGTATTTATTAATTAATATGAATATCTGTGATTATGTTACTTATTTCATAATTATGTTATGTAATCCCAAGAGTTAAGTGTAATTCACATGTAGTCATAATGAAAAAGTTGAATTGCTGAAGAGAGCAGCAGTTCAATAAAGCTGTAATTTTAACATAATAGCCATACTTGACTCACACATTGGTTCTGCAGATGTAAAAGTGGTAGGGGGATTGTAACGATGAAAGAAATATCAAGAAATATGTATTATTTTAAGGGATACAGCAGCACCAATGGTACTTTCAGTGGAAGTTATTTTGTGTCACTGAAAACCACTCGTGCATCTTAAATCTGAAGAATCATTGAGTCCTTAGGTAATGGAATAAATAGATAAAATAATTAGTAAAAGCCTAGAAGAGTTGATCAATGTGGCCAATTTTACATGTTTTCAAGATTCCCTAAAAAGGATAAAAGCAGAATGCAATCGGCAAGTTATTGATTCTTCAGTTAGATTCATTCAGACTGTCCCACATTGACATACTGACTCTCTATAAATCTCTGGCCTTAAACTTTCCCCAATTGTTTTATGTCGCAGTTTACCAGAATATCCATAACATGAATTTTCCCTGAATTTATAAGCTGATATTTATCACTAATGAATTTACTTATGTAAATGAATTTATGAATTACTTATAAATGAATACATTTCACATATGTTCACAGAATGCTACTATATGCCAGATATCATTCTGTGTTTTTCAGACATAATAAAAGAACAACAAAATCATAATAAATAAATATAATCTATTCCTCCCCATACATTATATGTGAAGTCATTGAGAACTAAACACTTGTTTTTAAATATGTACTGTTTTTTAAAATGTATTTATGCAATTACAGGTTTTGAAAATGTTCACCTCACAATATTTAACTAGAAGATTCTTGTTTTATTATTATTATTTTTTTGCAACTCAAGATCCAGATACAGCCTAGTACAAATGTGGCTCAATAAATATTTAGTTGATTAAATTGTGCTAGATTTAATTTAATAAGGTCATAATAATTATGATGAGGGAAGGCATTAAGAAATTTAGTCTGAGAGTCATTTGCAGGTTTTCTGTCTATTGAATGGTTCTCAAGTTATTCCGTAGTTTAAAAAGAAGAAAACAATTTTAGTAATAACCATTTCACAAACTTTAAATATATGACAAATTAGGACTTTTAATGAAATGCCATGATTCCCTTACTAAAAAAAAGGTAAAACTTTTTCATGCACAATTTGGAAAAAGATGATTACTTTGTCTCTATTAACATGTAGTGTGCTTTAAAAACTTAAATCACATGTATTTCTATTTTTGCTATTTTAAGTTGTTATATTTTCAGTTTTCTTACTCCTGAGACACAATAAAATTAGAGCAATATTTCATAAATTATTGTGCAAGGTAAATAATAAAGAAAATAAATATAACTCAAGATGATATTATTAAATTAAGAAGAAAAACAAATTTTAACATAAAACTTTTTATTTTGAGTGGTGTGCTGAGTTAATTGAAACAAGTAACTAAGACAAAATAAAGAAGTGAGAAATGGAAGTGTGATGATGAATATGCTAGAAATGAAATTTACTAGACTTACATTAAAATATTTCCCAGTAAGTTGTCTTTTATGAATCTCCAAACAGTATCATGAAGCATCAAAAATATTATTATTTTTCTCTTTTTCAAAGAAAGCAAAGAGAATACTCCAAAAGACAAAGACTGCATTTTCCAGAACAAAGCCAAAATAATACTCACTCATGCAAAATGATTAATTTTGTTGCTAAAAGCAAGAATATGGCCCAGGACAGAAACATCATTCAAAGTTGTCCCACATGTAGCCCAAACATGCCCACGTCAAGTACTTTTGAGGAGTTAGTAAAAGTACATATAACATTAAAGAAAATATTACTCTCAGAGTGAAAGCAGAATAAGCTATCAGCAAAATTCCTCTGTCAAATGACAGACTTCATATAATATTAATACATATAATGTGGAAAAGCAATTATATATGTTTGCTAGAAGATTGTTTAATTTGCAGTTAGACAAAAACACAGGATTTAAGAGAGTATAAATTAGCCTTTGCCATATAAGTATTTCATATAAAAACCAAATGTGCTTGGATTTTTTTCCCCCTAAATTCAATGCTAGACACAAAAGAGATTTTTTTTTAAATTTCTTTAATGATTATTTTGTAGACCATGATTTAGACTATAAAATAATCCTTACAGAGTACAATTTCTATGCATAGCAAGGGGTGAGTGGTCCCAAAATGTAAATATATATTTGCTTTAGTAACAGAAAAACAGTCTGCTGGAAACAATGTTCTTGATATTTATTCAATTTGAAAAATAATAATGAAAATGAATAATGTGGGTGCTTCACAATCATTAAGTTTTTAGCATGTTTCCAAAGAAATCAGAATTGACTAAGAGAAACCACTTTGACACAATGAAGTATAGTAATTGGTAAGTAGAATGGTTTTCACATGAGTTGCTGAAATGAGAAATTAAAAATACACATTTAAGAAGGAGATAATGCCAGAATAGACTTTTTAATGATTAGTGTTGTTGTTTTTGTTGTTTTCCAAGCAATATGTCTAAATGATATTATTAGAATCCTGAATGAACTGAACCTCTGCCTTCATGTTCAAAATACCATGATTGTTTAAGATAATCTATGAAGATTACAGCAAACAGATGAAGGTTTTCGTATTACCTAACACCTAATGTTGACTTGTTTTTATTTGTCAGATAAAGTTTATAATGACATGCTATTGGGCATATTTTGAAGCCATGTTCAAATATTACAAAAAATGTACAGAAAAGTATTTGAGGGCTGAATGCATCCAGAGAATAATGAAAAATATATACACTTCAGTCTCCAGCAAAGAAATTCTCAATCTCACAGTAATATGTTCACTGGGGCCTAGCATCTGTTGGAACACAGAAAACATACTTTATTGAGAAGCCTCACCACGTTTGAGAGCCAAAAGTATAATAGATACTAGCTACTTGCTGATAACCTTCAATTGTGTTGACATTTATTTCTGTTAAAGAGTATATAAGATATGTAGTAGGTTAGATGGTGATAAGTATTATCACCAATGAAAAATGAAGAGACATGAGGTGGGGAGTAAATGATGTTCTTCCTCATATATGGTAGAGATTACAAAGAGTCAGTAGAGCACTTAGGTTCAAATCCTGTGTTCAAGTCAACAGTTGCGGTGGGATATAGACATCTCACTACCTGAATTTGAGTTTCCTTATACATAATTTTAGATAAAAGTAGCACTTAACAGTGTACTGTGTGACCAAATGGGAATATGTAAAATTTATAGGGTTTTACATGGCATAAAATTTAACTATAATTATGTTTATTTAATGTTGTTGATTTTAAATGTCAGTTTTGTGTTGAAATCAAATTTCTACAATATTGCAACCTTCCACTTAGTTACTTTTTCCCTGACAATTTTCTTCTGTCTCTCAGTGAATTGCCTTAATGATATGAACAAATGTTTTATTTGACCCACCAAACAAAGATCCATGACTAGCTGAAGTGCTTGCTGAAAGAAAATGAAATATGGTGGGGTGCCTGGGTGGCTCAGTCATTAAGCATCTGCCTTAGGCTCAGGTCATGATCCCAGGGTCCTGGGATAGAGCCCCTCATCGGGTTCCCTCCTTTGCGGGGAAAACCTGCTTCGCCCTCTCCCACTCCCCCTACTGATGTTCCCTCTCTTGCTGTGTCTCTCTCTGTCAAATAAATAAATAAAATCTTAAAAAAAAAGAAATATGGAATGGGTAAGTGGAGGAAGGTAGTTATAAATATTGGCTATGACCAGGTGATCACTTGCTATGAGAATTTCTTTATTTTTTGTTATGAATATGTATTCATATCTTTATGGATAAACTTACAAAATGTATCTTTGTTTACATCCCGTCCTTGAATCGCCTTATCATCTAACATAAGTTGTACTACTAATCATTAACTTCACAACACATATTTAAGTTAGAGGATATGAAGGATTGCCTACAACCACCAAAACCATGGAACAGTTTCCCCCTTAGAGCCTCTGGATGGAACCAACCTTGCTGACACCTTGATTCTAGCAAGAACCTTGTGCATATGTATCTCTGCTGTTTTAAGCCACCCAGTACGTGGCACATTTTGTGGAAGCCCTTGAAAACTAATACAAATATGAATAAATAGTTTGCTTGAGGATATTGTCCTTTTTATAAGCAATTTGAAAGTGAACCTGCAAAATATCAAAGTTGCCACAATTTCACATTATTGATGCCAATCAAGTCCTTAGCTTTTCTTCATTACAAGATATTTTAATTCACACAGAATAACATTATCAGATCCTGTATCCATGATTATTTATCAAGATTATTTGTGTAAAGTCTGCATCCCTAGACTGCATCCCTGCATTTCCATCACTAGAAATGTATTCTGTAACCTTTCTGAACAACATTTTTTTAAGACAGTATTGGTTTTTTCTTTTAAGATTTTATTTATTTATTTGACAGAGAGAGAGAGAGATCACAAGTAGGCAGAGCAGCAGGCAGAGAGAGAGGGAGAAGCAGGCTCTCTTCTGAACAGAGAGCCCCACCCAGGGCTCAATCCCAGGACCCTGAGATCATGACCTGAGCTGAAGGGAGAGGCTTAAACCACTGAGTCACCGAGGTGCCCCTTTTGTGGGACTCCTATTTAATACTAATGGTTTTAAGAATCAATAAACTATCATTTTTTACTCCTACCATGCTATCTCTCGCGTTCCGGGTCTTGGCATATACAGTTCCCTCTAGTTCTCCATAATACAAGAATTTGGTTTAACTTGAACACTTCTAAGAAGTCATCTCTAACAAAACCTTTCTTTTCATATGCAATTCAGATAAGCAAATATATGCTTGAATCTCACAGAATGTTGCTTTAGCACATTTTATGATAGGTTTTATTGAATGTTCAGGTTTTTTGGCCCTACTAAGTACAGTAAAAGATGATGGCCAAATTTAAGTCCATATTTTTCACCATGTTGCCATTAATGTCTCGCACGATGAATTGTACTGACCAGCGTGCGAAAATATATTTGTTAAATCAGTGTAGTAATTTATTTATTTATAAACGAACTTGGAACTTACCTGGTTGGGACTCATAGTAAAAGTTTTAGAAACAAGATATTTCATATATATTAATTAAATTTGAAATACATGAATGCTTTAAGGACCACATGTCTTCGAGTAATATTTAAAAAACAATACTGAAACAAAAATGAAGAGAGATGTAAACCGTAATCACTTTTAAAAGAAATTTTCAGGGCACCTGGGTGGCTCAGTGGGTTAAAGCCTCTGCCTTCGGCTCAGGTCATGATCTCAGCGTCCTGGGATCGAGGCCCGCATCTGGCTCTCTGCTCAGCGGGGAGCCTGCTTCCTCCTCTCCCTCTCTCTCTGCCTGCCTCTCTGCCTCCTTGTGATCTCTCTCTCTGTGTCAAATAAATAAATAAAATATTTAAAAAAAAAAAAAGAAAGAAATTTTCAGAAAGCTGAAATCTAAATACACACATCAACAGTGTGCTCTTACCATGTTCATTTACAAGCCTTATCTTTAATTTGATGAGGAAATGAAGAACATTGTCAACATAAAGAATACAGATCTTGATATTGTCTATAATCATATTATAGCGTCTATTGCAACCTACATATAAATGCACCTATATGGATTAACATAGGTTTAGGACACCTAGAAGAACAAAGAATTTATCAAGGCTAGCTGTGGTGTGTATCTGCCAATGTATGGCATGTGTACATGGTGTGCAGATGAAGGCTGAGGGACAAATGAGACATGAATGGGCCTTAGTGAATATTTTACAATGTAAATGTCCACCAAGTCATCAAGTTGTACAACATAGATACACATTTTAGTTGTAAACTATACCCCAGTAAAGTTAAAAGAAAATGGTTATGTCATATGTTATGACCAAAACCAGATCTCAACAACCTGGCTAGTCATGTTCCTCACTAGGTAGACAACTGAACTGACCATTCTCCGGTTCTACTTTCATGCCGCTATAATCTAAATGCCTGCTATCCCAATTGATTCGAGTCATTTGGTCCCAATAAAGCAATGGCCTCTTTGTTGTTTATTTCACATTTATCTTTTTAATAATTTGAACTGATCTTAACAGTGATTTATCATAAATTTACACTGAAATTGACTAAACTATACTGATTAATGATGTCTGTAAATTAATGGTACTTTATTTAAAAGCAAAAATGCTAGGTTAGTAGTAGACTTATTTTTTATCTATTGATCCCATGCCCTCTCCTCTTTCTCATTCTCTCCTGCTCACTCTTTCTCTCCTTCTACCTCTCTCTTCCGTCTCTTCTCCCTTACCCTCTTCCTTTCATATTTCATCATTTCTTTATCAAAATTTAGCCATTTGAGAAATATATCATATATTATAAATATTAACATGCTTAATTAAAATTCATTCTATTTTCTCATATCTATAAGTCTGTTTTATTTATTTTTTAAAGAATTTTTATTTATTTATTTGAAAGAGAGAAAGAGAGAGCACAAGAAGGCAGAGTAGCAGGTAGAGGGAGAAGCAGACTCCCCACTCAGCAAGGAGCCAGACGTGGGGCTTGATCCCAGGACCCTGGGATCATGACCTGAGCTGAAGGAAGCCACTTAACTGACTGAGCCACCAAGGCACCCCGGAATCTAAATATAAATATAAGTAACTACCCCTAGTAAGTGTGTTAATAGTATTAATAACCAACACATATTTTTGGAAAAAAATGACTTATGATCCTTTTTCATTTTGGAAAATGAATCTCTAGGCCTGTATATCTGTGAGAAGAGGATTTTTGAGTGATGGATAGTAGGGGACAAATACTCAAACAATTTGAGTAAGATCTCATTTAAACTTTTCTACCATAAATAAATACACACACTCACATATACCATCAATAGGCAAACAGAATATTTTCCATATTTTAAAGAGGAAAAATAGAGATGTACTATCATTATAACATAGTATCATATCCCCTCTTGTAATCAATCTCTTCTTTTTTATTAGTTCTTTCATAATCATCTTTGGTATTTATCCATTTCCAGTATCTATGCCACTATTCTATTTCAGGCCCTTATCACCTAATTCCTGGATTACTAGAAATGACTTCACTTTTAGATTTTCTGACCTCAATCTGTACTCCTCCAAATCATCTTGTATACCCTTGCAGACTAATTTTCTTAAAACACTATTTGCCAGACCTTTTGGCCCAAAGCACTAAAATAAATCTTGATATGAAATATGAAAATTTTTGTTATTTACTTTCTAAAATTCTCTTGTGAAATTGAATTGCCAAAGGGTTTCTTCCAAACCTTATGGTTAATGCTCCACATTCAATGAGCTGGCCCTCAGCTTGCTTAAGTATCATTGTCTTGCAGACAATGGAAAGAACACAATTGGGAAGGAGAACACACAAATCCTGATTCTAGGCTTGATTATGTTCCTTTCTAGACTTGTGACCTTAGCCAAATTATATCAGCATTCTATAGATGAATATTCATGCATGTAACATTGTAAAGCATGGAATATTTACTTTGTTTACCACAATGTTTATGATATAAGAGGAAAAGCACAGAATTTAATGTAACTGGATGTGAATTGGGATTCTTTTTTTTTTAAAGATTTATTTATTTATTTAATTGACAGAGAGAGAGAGAGATCACAAGGAGGCAGAGAGGCAGGCAGAGAGAGAGGGGGAAGCAGGCTCCCTGCTGAGCAGAGAGCCCGATGCGGGCCTCAATCCCAGGACCCTGAGATCATGACCTGAGCCGAAGGCAGAGGCTTTAACCCACTGAGCCACCCAGGCACCCATGAATTGGGATTCTAATACATCATTTATATCATTTAAAATCTATGACTTTCTTAGTTACCCAATCTCTGTAATTTTAATTTCTACATCTTTAAAATAGGCTAGGGGCACCTATGTGGCTCAGTCAGTTAAACATCCAACTCTTGATTTCAGCTCAGATCATGACCTCAGGGTTGTGAGACTGAGCCCCTTGTGGGGCTCCACACTGAGTGTGGAGCCTGCTTAAGATTCTCTCCCTCTCTCTCTGCCCTTCCTCTTCTCCCCACTGCCTCTCTCCCTCTCTTATAAAATAAAATAAAATAAAATAAAATAGGCTATGGAGAAATTCCCACCTCACAGAGTTGTTGTGAATATTAACTAAAGCAATAGTGTGAATAGACTTTCTAAAATATTAAAGGTTGTTTCTATTGGTAGTTACTGATTGTATGTTAAAAATATTCTCAACAATAAAAAAGTGAGTAAAAGTAAGAATTGATTATTTTATCTGACTCATGTTAAGAATTCTAGAAGCATATCCGGGGATAATGACTTAAGTGCAAGTACTTCTTAAAATTTATTTTGGATTTAATCCCAGGAAACATCAGTAGGGAATAGGAAAGTGAGAGAAAAAAGAAGAAATAGGGACAGCACTTTTTAAAATAAGTGACTACTGTTGACAACAGGACTTTAATTTTGGGAACTCTGGGACATGATGTAGAACATGTGTTACTAGTATCCCATCTGAGGTATGAGGGAGCATTTTTTTTTAAATTCACCATTTTCTTCAGTCATTAGTTGAGGCTACAGCTCTGGAGTCTTAATTCTCTGGTACTTCTTACCCATACAGATTAACAGATTCTGGAGAGCAAAAAATGTTCTCAAGCAAATAGGTGAAGTTATTAGCAGTCTCATCAGCACATTCTCATATGATAATAAAAGTTCCCCAAAGATGCCCATGTCCTAACTCTCATGGCCTGTGAATAGCTTCGTTTAGATTATATGGCAGAAGGAACTTTGCAGGTGTAAGTAATGTTATAGGGATTAAAACAGATTATCTTGGATTATCTAGTTGGGTCCAATAGAACCACATGATCCTTTGAAAGGCAGAGAATATTCTCAGGTTGGGACCTGGATAGAGGGCAGAGACATTCGAATGTGAGAACTCAATTCAGCCTATTTTTATCTGGTTGAAGATAAATGCGGCCATGAACCAAGGGATGCAGGAGACTTTCAAGAGCTGAGAGAGGGCTCCTGACCAAGTCAGCAGGGAACAGGGACCTCAGCCCTATCACCACAGGAATTGGGTTTTGCCATCAGGCAAAAAAATCTAGGAAGGAGGATGGGCTTCTCTAGAACTTTCAGAAGAAATGCCAGGGTGGCAAATGTTTTTACTTTAGCCACGGAGTACATGAAGCAGAGAAACCACTTGGGCTCACCTGAATTGACAGGTGGGCAGTGAGATAACTGGTTGTTTGAAGCTTCTAAACTTGTGGTAATATGTTATGGAAACAATAGAAAACTAATACAAAGGGGGCATGATAAGCCACTAGATACAGAAAACAAAGACATTTGCCTCAAATTATTCATTCCCTCTATGAGTTCCTTTTCCTCTCTTTCCAATAGCAAACTGAAGGAACTGTTTAGTCTCCCTTAAATTCCAATGCTGAAATAGTCCTCTAAACTTAAACTACATTTACAATAACAGCTACACAATTTAGAATTTGACCATGTTCTCTATTGAATATTTATGTGTTTCTGAACTGAAATGTCTTCTCGGCAAAATTTTGTATTACTCCTGAGCAAGGACACTCCCAAACAGGACTCTCTTTATGTACCTCAGGAAGATACAAAAGGGCATCTTTAAACTGTGGGAAAGAATAAATGAAATACCTATAAAGGCAATGCTGGGATACTCGTACCAAAGTATATCCACAATTCATTTGGTGTCATTTTTCCATCTGTGATCATTAAAAGTAGCCTGTATACGAAGAAATCTAAAATCACTCTCCTGAATCTCCCTCCCTTGTATTGTTGCTTTATTTTTCATTTTGCTTTGTGATTTCCTATTGCCAAAGGGCAACCCAGTTCCATTTGTTCAATCCTGACCTAACCTGTTATCTCTTCTCATACTGTCGATTCACCAAACTATCCCTCCTGCTCACATATTTTTTCAGACCAGGCATGATTTTTTTCTAACACCACACCAAGAATGATCGTCTCTGATTCCTCTTTAAAAGCAATGGATACTCAAAAAATAGGGATAGGTTTTATTTGGTGTGAGCATTTAAATTCCAATTTTGGCATAACAAAAGGTTATTTGGAGACTATTCTGGAGAGAATTATGATTATAGTTACTTAACTTGTGGCTTATATTTGTTTGTGGTTGTAGACTGTTATTGTAATAGGGGAAGTAGCAAAAAGAAGAATGCATGAAAGGATGAAAGGATAAAACTAATAACAACAATGTAGAAAATTGAATATTTAAACTTAAGGATCACTGAAAGTATGTATTAAACGTATTATTATAAAATATTTATGATTCACATAAATTAGCAACAAGATAATCTTTACTTCATTAGTGAAATTAGCTTCCCTATTATCTAAGAGTCTTTACATACTAATAAAAATAAAGTTACAGTTAATTCACAAGAGACTCTAAATTATAAATTAATATGGCATGAAACTTTTCCTTTCAACATAAGACTTCTTTTTATTCCCTTATTTTCCATAATCTACTGTTATACCAGATCATGTTTTTTTGTTTTTGTTTTTGTTTTTTTTTAAAGATTTTATTTATTCATTTGACACAGAGAGAGAGATTACAAGTAGGCAGAGAGGCAGGCAGAGAGACAGGCAGAGAGAGAGAGGAGAGAGGAGGAAGCAGGCTCCCTGCGGAGCAGAGAGCCCGATGCGGGGCTCGAACCCAGGACCCTGAGATCATGACCTGAGCCGAAGGCAGAGGCTTTAACCCACTGAGCCACCCAGGCGCCCCACCAGATCATCTGTTAATCTCAAATGATTTTTAATAAGAATACTTTTTTGAAAGTTATATATAAAAAAGTAACACTATTCAAAAAACAATTATTTATAAAACATTTAAAGTAAACCAATTCTAAAATAAATGCAATGATTAATATATCTCTGTCTCTAGCTAAATTCATCTCAAGTGCTCAATGCTTACGATGTTATGTTCTCTAGATTATTGTGTTCGTGGCATACTTAGAAAAACAACAGGGTAGATATAAACAAATCATATTTATGTGTAAATTAAGCTATGTGAGGACTCTATAGACTGAACACTCACATATTTTTGTATGAGTTACATGTTATTTGATAAGATGTCTCTGATATAAAAATAAGTAAGATAATAACAATAATGTTAGTTGGGAAAATAATCTTTATAAAGTGTTAAACTGTTCAGTGAACTGGAAGATCATCTGAATATGATCCTGTCCCCAGAAATTACTACAGAATAAATGGAGAGAGAGAGAGAGAGAGAGAGAGAGAAAGAAAAAGAGAGACAGTGAGAGAGATGGGAGAGGAGTAGGAGAGGAAGAGGGAATAGAAGAGAGAGGAGAAGAGAGAAATTGTTAGTGCATGAATTGCTAGGGAAATATTTTTATTTGCCATATATAATATTTGTTAAAGGAAATATTATGATATAAGATTTCTCTGTTGATTTTATGAAGAAATATAATCATTAATCTACAATATAAGAAAGAGAAGAATATTTTTTACCTTAACGGCCATCACTGCCAATGTCATTAATTTATAATAATGATGATAAAGTGAAATTTATAGTTAAAACTTCAACTTGAGGACACCTTCCATAAAATTTTTTAAAAACTATAGTGCTGGCATCTGGCCCCAATTAGAGGAAATGTTATAGTTAATACTAATAGATACCTCATTTCAACCGAGAATTTTTTAAAATCCCAGGTCAAATCCTATTTCTTGACTTTCTAAGTGAGTTCTAAGAAAGCACTGTTAAGTCAAGGACAAAAAAATAAAGAGCAAGATCAGTAGCATAGTAATCTAGAGTTCAATAATGACATAATTTCTAATCATAACTAATTACTCTAACTTTTAATTTAAAGTGAAATGGGTCTAACAGTTAAATAAAGAGTAAACTTCATTTTTACTTAATTGTTTTTGGATAAGATAAAATAACATAGACTTTACAAGAACTTACTGCAACTTGCAAATTTCTCAATGGATAAATACATTCATTAAAAAAATATATTCTATTAGAGTGTCATGTATTTGGGTAGGTTTGGGCATTGAAAATTATATAATCGGGCACCTGGGTGGCTCAGTGGGTTAAAGCCGCTGCCTTCGGCTCAGGTCATAATCTCAGGGTCCTGGGATCGAGGCCCGCATCAGGCTCTCTGCTCTGCAGGGAGCCTGCTTCCTCCTCTCTCTCTGCCTGCCTCTCTGCTTCCTTGTGATCTCTCTCCCTCTGTGAAATAAATAATAAATAAAATCTTAAAAAAAAAGAAAATTATATAAAATGGTCCAAGCATTTGAAGAACTTAAAATTTAGATGGTTGTATAGTTATCAGGATAATATCATATGCAAAGCTGATGGGGGTGAAGTGGGAAAGAAGTGGTTCTCTTTACCAAAGAACACTGAGACATCTTTAGAAAACAAGATGGCCTTTAATTTGGTAGATTTCACAAATGTGAAAATGTGTTAGGGAAGCAGAAATAATATATAAAACTGAGAGAAACCTATGCAGTAATTCATAAAAAGGGACATGGCATGTTGAGGGTATGCTACAAAGGAATATAAGCTAAAGTGTATGTTTAAGGAGAGTGTGTTGAGATAAGGCTAGAAAGATAGCTTGGAAGCTGAGAAGGAAGATACTTAGCAGCTAGATTTCAATATATTTTCTTCCTGTACTAGAGAGACATTTCTTGGAAATTGTTAGATTCTCATGTTGGTGAAAATACTTGTAAAATTCAATTCTGAGTTAGTCTGACTTAACAAGTTAATCCTCTGTATTAGTTCAGGATCATTTACATAATTAGACTGTATGCAGTAATAAATATTTGTATTTTATTGTATTCTGTCTACCAATAAGCTGATAACTCAAACAGAACTAAATTTTATGCAGAAGATTTGGGAAGCAGTTGAAGGATGGATTATAGAGGCATAAGAAGATTGGGTAGGAGAGATTTGTAATTGCTTAGGTAAAATAAAATGTATAATGTGTTTAGAAAAGGATTGTAAATAAAAGGGATTCTAGCAGCAGGACCCTTTGACTGTTGACTCTTTAGAAGTAGTGATAAGATTCAACAAAAACACTAGGGGTTTTAACTTGGGCAGTCAGTTGGTTGATACAGCCATTCAGACAGGGAAGAATTAAGGACATACATGCATAGAGGGGAAATTAATTAGCTCAGTGTAAAACATTTTGCACTGAGACACGGGAGAAATATTCAGTTGGAGATGCAACTATAAACTTAAAAGTTGAATGTAAGTAGATTTTTCTACCTGTCATTATTACAGTGGTGGTTATACACATTTGAGATTATGTCCAGAATAGTTCTCTGCTATATTTCTTCCTTCAAATAATAGCTCTTAACAAGTGCTGCAGTTTTATCAGCTACAGTAAACTTTAACAATTTGCTAAAGCAGTTTTCTGTAGCTAGACTGCTTGAGATTAAAGTTAAATGATATCACTTGCTAGTAATGGGAAGCTGAATAATTTGCCTAACCTCTCCATGCCTCAATTTTCTCATCTATAACAGTAGTACTTGTCTCATAACCTTCTTATGAAATGAATTAGCACACATAGATTTTATATGCATATGAATATAGTATATACACATATATTCCCCTATCACAGTATAGAATATATTTTAAGCACTGAATATTCACTATTATTATATCTTAGTTTTCTGCTGGTCAATTGTTAGTAGCAGAAATATGGTGTCTTATTAGAAAGTACCTCACATGCTTGGGAAATCGCTAGAATAGGCAGAGTGAGTTGAAAATGTTTTTGTGTGATATCATTATGTATCCAACTGGCCCTTTGAAAAATTGAGATGACATATAGGAACTGGATTCCTTTAACTTAAGTTGGGAAAAAGCCTACAGTTTAGCCTACAATGTCAATGAATCTATGAATCATTTCCAATTTATCTTTGACCACAACTATTCCTATGTTCAAGAGCACTGTTAGGTTGACCTTTGCACATTCTGATGCAAATGAAGTCAGTTTCTCAGGGAGGGATTGGCCTTCTCTCTTCCACAGCCACTATTCCCCCAGGGGAACAAATCTCTGAGAAACAGCTCTAGTGTAGTAGTAGGGGCAAAGATGGGCTTCTATCTGAGTGACACCCCTGCTTCAGGAGCTGAGTGCACAGAGGCTGGTGGTGCAAGAACCCTAGGTCTCTCCTGTCTACCTCTTTTGGTGTGAAATCCATCAACCCACAAGCCAAGACAAAAGTAAATGGGCCCCCAGGATTCCTGGTAACACTGCACTTAAGGGAGAGCCTTTGCCCCATGGTTTGGGGCTGTGAGGAAGAACAGAGCCCCAGTTCCCGGCTGCACTCCTGTGGACCTTGAATTCAACAACAGGCAGCTGTGGGCAAGATGCAAATTTTTTGTCCTGCTTCTTCCAAGGACATAGCCTTGACTTGGTAACAGGGGACAGAGGAGGGACGCTCATGTTCTTAGCTTACCTCGCTGGAGCAGAATTTCTGTCTCACTGGGACAGGATAGAGGGTAGAGGTATTGATTCAAATTCCACAGACTCTCATAATTCGTACCACGTTTTCGTAGATTTTATTGAATAAAATCTTTCTTTATTGCTTATATGCTATTAAGGCCATTTCCAGAGACTTTCAATGGTTGTTTTCACTTTGTTTTGTTTTACTTTGTAAAGATTTTCACTGGTTTCACTGAGAAGCAGGCGTTCTGATCTCCTCCCTCATGCCACCCCATTTTAATCTTGAACTTAAATCTCATTTTCCAAATCTATTTTATCAGATAATCCATATCTTAGGGACTGTAAGATGTTTCCCCAATCACGAAATACTATAATTACCTATTTGGATATTGTTTCATGATATGTGATCTTTTGAAGATCTGAAAGGGGAAAAAGTGGTGAACAGTAGGGTTTTACTTCCATCAAAATCCTCAATATTTGAATGACGTCATGATTAGAAGCCATGATAACAATTGGTATTTCTAGGCATTAAGGGTGTACACCCCATAAGAAGTTTAAAGAAACTTTATGAGTTAAGTGTATTGGAAACTCAAACTCCGACTTTCCTTTGGTAGGCACTAATGAAGGGTGTATGCAGGTCTCTGATGATATTTACTCCATTCAATAGACTAGCCACAAAGTATTTTCACAATTTCCCCAAATGGGTTGAAGTATATTCTCTTCATGGGAGAAGAAAAGGAAGCATCATGGGAATACTACACTTTCACAATATAAATTAATTTTCCTGCTATGTTAAAGTCATTGTGAATGTCATCTTCTAGGACAGCACTACTGTATGTAATATATTTAAAAAATTTTTTAAAAGCTGTATTTCCTGTATTTCTGATTTAGATCTGAGTGGTTAGGCAAGCTATGTAAAAACAACATTAGCGGGGCGCCTGGCTCAGTGGGTTAAAGCCTCTGCCTTCGGCTCAGGTCATGATCTCAGGGTCCTGGGATCGAGCCCTGCATCGGGCTCCCTGCTTGGCGTGGAACCTGCTTCCTCCTCTCTCTGCCTACTTGTCATCTCTCTCTGTCAAATAAATAAATAAAACCTTAAAACAAAACAAAACAAAAACCCAACAACATTAGCTATTTTATATTACTAATATCTTTCTTAGTATTAACACTTAATAATTGCTCTAATTGCAGTATATTTTATAAGTGGTACTATTTAACATTTCTTAACTGGCCTAATAAGTTACTGCCTTTTCCAAGGACAAAATTAATCCTGTAGAAATGAGGTTCTTATAAAAATCTCAGATCAATTTTGATGTAAAAAATTTTGGCAGGGACACATCAGAATTTAAGTACACTGTATATTATACACTCAAAATATCAGGGGTATTTCTGATAACATGAGATAAAACCTGCATGAGGCATAAGAAAACCCTGAAAATGTTATCACCATTTAAATTAGATTGGAAAACTTTTTACACCAATGCCCAAATCACGTTTTCACTCCCAGTAGTAACATCTCGTATTTTAACTCGAACCTTAGTAATTACTTGAAGAAAAAAAAATATATAACAAATTGATTTTGAGAGAAATAGATTTTTCAAACAGAATCCTATGTGAAACAAAGGTATATGGAATCTAATTATCCATATTTTACTTGGCAAGAAGAATGAAGCTACAATTTAATGGCTGCAATGTGTTTTATTGTTGTTTTTCTCCCATAATGTCAAATATATATGAATCCCATTTTATTTCTTCAAAACTATAGCCCAATGGGGGAAAACAATCATATATCTCTAATATTGAATTGTAAGTAATAGGAATAAGTTTTTTCTCTTATCTGTGGAAACCAGGATTTAATATATGACAGTATTTATGTTCTTTTATTTTTAAAAAGTTGCTTCTAAGCTAAAATTATAATTTTTGGTGTGTCTCCAATTTTATATTTAACAATTACTTTAAGTGATATATCACAGTAATCTATAAAATCATTTCTGGTACATAGTTCCTCTATGGTTTACAAATAAATATTTAAAATACCACTTTCATGAGGGAAAATCATCATCCTAATACAACTGCCGTGGTTTATTTAAGGTAGACTAATTTAATTAGTAAAGCGGTAGAGTCCTACTCACTCATAAATATTGTGATTTGTGCAAGTGGAAATATAATTTTTTCTAAGAATGTTGTCAGCCTCATCACTGGAAGCTCTCACTTTTTTTTTTTTAAGATTTTATTTATTTACTTCACAGAGGGAGAGAGATCACAAGGAGGCAGAGAGGCAGGCAGAGAGAGAGGTGGGGGGGGAAGCAGGCTCTCTGCCGAGCAGAGAGCCCGATATGGGCCTCGATCCCAGGACCCTGAGATCATGACCCGAGCCGAAAGCAGAGGCTTTAACCCACTGAGCCACGCAGGAGCCCAGCTCTCACTTTTAATACAAGATGAAAGCATTTTAGAGGCCAAAATAAAATGGGAACAAATAAAAAATATGTGTAGAACAAATAAATACATATATGTCACATAAAATCAAACTTTATTATAATGGTATTTTATATTTTATGGCTTTGTTTGGATTTTAAATATATTTTTCTCATAAAAACCTGAGGATTGCTGTGTTTATTTTAAGAGTATTAAAGCAAAGTGTTAAGAGTATCTTGTCTAACAACAGAAGTTCATGTATTGGGGGCCAAATTAGAAACCTAGAAGTTCAGATTTTTAATTTTCTTTTCATTGCTCCATGTTGCCTCCCAAGCAATAGCTGGTAAAAAGTGCAAGTGCTGTTTTTATGTGCCAACCATCTTATTACAACAACTCTAAGACACAGTAAATGTATTTGATGGTCTTCATGACAATTTACTGAAATGTCTTCTTTAAAAGACCTAAGAATTCTGATCATATAAACTGAATCATTTATTTTTCTGTAGAACTGAAATACTAAAATCATGTTATTCTTTGAATTGTTTATATTAACATTTGATGAAAAATGGAATAATAATGTGCTATTTTACGTTATTTTGTGTGTATTATTCCAAAATACATTTTGGTCATTTCTTATTCTTTCGCAAGTACTCTATTGCGATAGATGAGTTGTAAAGTTCAGTAGTTTTTTAATCACTGAAATAAGTCTAAAATTATTATTTATATTAGGTTGTAGGAAATTAAATTAAGGATGAATTAACCTTGAGTCTTCCCTTTTGAAATGATAAATTAAGCACAGCGAAATGGGCAGAAATAACGTATATGGACTACATTAAGCAAGTGAACTTGAAATGTCATTATGTTTTTCACCCATCTGGTAATGAGTGTGTGTTTGTGTATGTGTGCTTCCTTCATAGGTGATTACCTCTGTTAGCCCTTGGAACAAGAAAAACCAATGGCCATTTAAGTTTACTGATACACTTTTGGAAAAATGAAAGTAAATGAAAACACAGCTAATTTGCTCTAATATTTGGAAGTACTCATAATGTGCTTTTTATTGATTCTTAAGTACCAAGGATGAAAACTGATCAACTGGAATTAATTGTCATAATGAAGAATATGAACACAGTAGGGTAGCTTGGTGAAGCAATTTCATATTCCTGAGATTCTGGGAGTTTGAAATATTTTATCAGTTATTATGAAACTTACAATGATAAACAAGCATCTTTTCAAGGAAATAAACATGTTTTGCAAGAATTAGGTTTTAAATTCTTATTAATTTTGTTCTACTTGTAACTCTTTTTTAAAAGAAAAAAATCGTACTTCAAATAAATAACTTACTAATACTAAAATATTAGTATAGTCATATGGAATATAGTTATTTACCATAGAAGTATTTCAGTGAATGGTGGTACATTTAATAGAGCAGCATTTTATTTTATTTTATCTATTATTTTATTTTATTTTTTAATTAATTTTATTTCTTTTAAAGATTTTATTTATTTATTTGACTGAGAGCAATCACAAGTAGGCAGAGAGGCAGGCAGAGAGAGAGGAGGAAGCAGGCTCCCCGCTGAGCAGAGAGCCTGATGCAGGCTCCATCCTGAGCCACCCAGGTGCCCCTTCATTTTAATTTTTAATAAAGGTTTTATTTATTTATTTGAGAGAAAGAAAGCACAAGAAGAGGAAAGGCAGGGAGGGGGAGAGAGAAGCAGACTCCCTGCAGAGCAGGGAGCCTGATGCAGGGCTCAATCCCAGGACCCTAAGATCATGACCCAAGCCAAAGGCAGACACTTAGCCATATGAGCCACCAAGGTGCTCCAGAAGTTATTTTATTTTTACTCTAATTTTTACATTTGTACAAGTTGCTTAAAACTGTATTTATTCAATACAAATTTATGGTTGATAATTTCCTTTGCTTTTACTAAAGTCTGGGTTGGGAGAGGGTTGCACTGACCCTGTGCAGACAACAGAATTTTAGTTAGTAAAAAAAAGATTTTCTTACTTACATAGGATCACCCAACTCTTGTGCTTTCTTTAGAGCTTCTGAGAAAGATCTAATGATGGGCTGCCTGTCAATGACAATAAGTTCTAGCTTTCAAAATATAAATGCCTTACTCCTCCTTATCCACTGCTCTCTTACAGCCCACATTTTCATTCCAAAAATTGTGATGATAATGGTGATTGTTAATAATCTTATGCTAATACTCTTCTACTTTCTCATGCTTCCTAATTCTTTTAAATGTTCTCATGTTTCTAATTTCAAAACAGAATAATCAGTTATTTCTGAATCTCCAGGTTAGATATTTCTATTGAGTACTCTAAAAATGCCTGTTTCTGTTGAGTACTCTAAAATGCTTCTATGGCCTCTTTCTGTTTTTTGTACATGAACTAGGAAGAGTCCTTTCTCCTGTCAAGGAGCATGTTCTGTACACATTTAGATCTTTCTCAAAAAATAGGCTCCCTTTTAAAATTTTGTCTTTCCCCCCAAAAGATATAAAATAAAATAACATTTTTTCTTTCCCTGGCATTATTAGCAGTTTATTCCTTTCTGAATACTTCCAGTTAACATATAAAGAGTATAATATCTTATGGAATATCTTGCACCATAAAAAATCCTACTTTCTTTAGATTTTTATACATTTTGTAGATACACAAAGTACATATTTATATATTAAAATCATTCATCTCTTTTGAAATGTTTTATACTTGTGATGTTTATACATCTTGACCTTCCATTCACTCTTTAATCTCATCCTGATTTCTAAACCTACGTTTAGTAAAGTTTCCATTACCATATTAATGACATCCAAGTAGATAAATCCAAGCAGCACATTTTTCCTTTTTATTGTACTCATCTTGGCTTCTCTGACACAATCTCCTGATATTGCTCTTTTTTTCCTGAAGATTTTTTTATTTCCTTTACCAATTTTATCTCTTTCATAAGTACTAATTCTGTGTCTCTTCCTCTATGCCTATCCTCTATCTATTATCTATCTATCTATCTATCTATCTATCTATCTATCTATCTATCTATCATCTATCTATTATCTATCTTTCTATCTACTCATCTACGCTTCCTACTTAAGTGGTGGCTCCATATTTCCTCAGCATAGAACCTAGAGTTCCCAGCTGAGAAGCAAGTATGACATCAAAGTGTCAGAACGTGCCTTACAAATATGTTATCATATTGATATATCTGCTTTTTCTCTCAACCTAAAGCAAGCAGGTCCATTTCATTTGTGCACCAGGTTAGTGGTCCACTCATTTGTATCTCTATTAATGAGTTAGAAGTTCAGGCTAATGTTTTGGCCTCATTCAAAAAGCCTGGGTCCTTCCAATTTTAAAAGTGGGGAGCTGGGATGCCTTGGTGCCTCAGTCTGTTAAGCGTCTGCCTTTGGTTCAAGTCATGATCCCAGGTCCTGGGATCTAGTCCCATGTCTGGCTCCTTGCCATGTCATGTCTTGCTCAGCAAGGAGTCTGCTTCTCCCTCTGCCTCTGCTTTCCATCTCTCCCCCTGCTCCTCCTCTCTCTCTCTCTCTGATAAATAAGATAAAAAAAAATAGAAGTGGAGAACTCGAACTGTGAATGAAATAGCAATATTATTATGTCAGATGAGAACTGGTATTTTTGATATTCTTACACTTAAGACATAAACCGTGCAAGCTTTTTTTTTTTCTATTATATAAGTAGCTTTAAATAAGCTCAGCTTGTGCAAGGAGAGCTTTGGCCTGTGGCATTAGAACTGCATATGTGGTTGAAAGCATTCCTAACTGAAG
This sequence comes from Ailurus styani, assembly GCA_002007465.1. Lineage (NCBI taxonomy): Eukaryota > Metazoa > Chordata > Mammalia > Carnivora > Ailuridae > Ailurus > Ailurus styani. The sequence continues at coordinate 5,204,322 of LNAC01000029.1, forward strand.
TGGCCTGGGATCATAAGTTCTAAGATTAGACATGGTCAAAACTGATTAAAACTGAAACGGTGTTCACTAATCCTAGAGATCATTGTTCCATTGATAAACAACCTTATAGTCCTGAAATCACTGAAAAAGCAGTGGTGGGTTTTGTCCTTTCACACATTCACGTTGTTGCATTCGTATAGCACTTGAGATTGACAGGGCATTGCTGTTCCACTTGCTTGTCTTCCTGATATTACAGAATGCCTCAATTTCCACTCTCTTCACTTGGAGCGCTTTAAGAACCTTTATGTCTTTCTCATAGCAAGAGCAGTGGGAAGCATCTTTCTCCATGTCAGAGGTCTTAATCCTGAAAGTCAGGGCACAGTGCAGACCAAGATTATGCATTTGGAGCTGCCACTACAAGAATCATTTTTGAGTTCTGTAAATGCCGAACTTCCTCTGTCAATGACTGTCATGTAAGCAAAATAAACACAAGGCACATAACAGAGTTGGCTTCAGCGTTCATAGATAGCATTCACAAAACTAAATTCATATTCATATTCCTACCCTGTCTTTATTTAAAATAGATATAAAATCACAAAAATAGAAAGACCACTGCTGACTTTTATTTTTCAATCCAAAAAATAAATTGTGACAGTTTAAATGTATGTTTATCACTATCCTGTAATTTATAAACAGTTTGACAAGGTTTATTACCCTTAGATTTTTTCTCGAAGAGCAAGACTTTTCCAGTAATGTTAAAATTATGCTTGGAAAGCAATAATCTGTTTTAAAGCTATCATGTGATACAGCCTAACTTTCAACAGAATCTCTGAAGTCAGATAAAAAGGAAGAAATATGTCATATAATATTTGGTTAAGGTAAATCAACTCTTTTACAGCTGTTTGGAAAGAGGAAATTTACTTAACGTAAGGATAGTAGAACTTGACCGAGAGAAAGAACTGAATGCTCACTGTGCTCTTTGGCATAAAGCAAATATCCTGGCATGAAAGTAGAACCATTTGCCTATCTTCAGTTTTTATAGCCCCATGGGAAAAATCTCTTCGCTGTTCTCTTTCTAGTGTGGGTGCTGCATTTTCAAGTAGCCATAGAAATATGTTCCCTCCTTGTTATCAGAACTTTGGATATAACAGACTGGAGAACAGAACATCTAGATAATACATGGTATAAAATTAATCTGGGGTTTAGTTGAAAAGTAGAGGTAGGAGACTTGACAAAATGTTTCACATAGGTAGCGAAATTCCCATAATTAAAGCACAAACATAAATTTGGAAAAGGAGTTCTGAGAATTGACGAAATTGGGGATTGCAGTGGGTAATGTCCCTGATTTTTTTTTTTTCAGTGCCAAATAAGCAACATTATTAGAACACATTCTCATCTAAAGTTAGCAAGTCAAACTAAATAGGTTCGGGTGTTGAACACTGGGCTGACAACTATAGGCAAGACTATTCAGGCAGGAGGGAAGGGCAAGGTGGGCAGAGCAGAGCCAAAGGAAATCACTCCTCTGCCTACTGGTAGTCATGAAAACACATGAGGCTTCTACCCATAATGCATAGCAGACACAAAGAGAGCCAAAAAAATGCCATACAGGGAAGAAAAATTTATACTAAAACCTCAAACTTAAGAGCATAAATCCTTAAAGTATTTCTCAAATTGAACAGAAGACAGTATAAAGACCATTTACTGTCCTAATAGGGGAAAAAAGCCTTTTTTGTTGGTTGGTTTGTCTTGAGAAACTGCAGCAGAATTATATGAAAAAGATAAAGGGCAGAAAGTGAATGGAAAATGCCGTAGTATAAAATATAATGAGGGGTAAATATGATAAGGAAGGACTGAAAAGAAACTTACAAGGCAATAGTAGATTTTCAATATATAATGAAGAAAATAAAATGGTGAATTTTTAAGTAGAAAAACCCAATCAGTGAGGTATAGAACAAATTTAATGAAATGTTCTAAGATGTAGAGAAGAACAGAGGAGTCATAGAAGATGTGCAAATAGAAGAGAGATATGAAGACAATGCATGGTCAAGCTGGAAAAATTTAGTTCTCTGGAGAAATACATTGTAAAAGTTGGGATATTAACAATATTCAAAACAATGGTCAGAAAAATTGTTTGAATTTAAATATAAGTACTTACATTTAATTGTTTATCATATCCCAAAAAGAAATAAATTAAAAAGGATTCATCCATAGTTATACTTAATTTAGAGAATGCCTGGAGGAATTTATAAGATATTGACTCTCACTTGCATAGCCATATGCCAGGATATAGTATGTGCATTTACATATTTAGTTTAAGCTTCAAATAAATATCTAGAATACTATTTTTTCAACAATAAATGGCACAAGAGCTAATAAAAAACTGTGACTAAAAACTACACTAATTCATGTTTTCTATTTGATGTAAAGATGAGAAGTTTAAAGAGTATGTTTCAAGAGAATAGATGAGCTACTTTTTTTTTAAAAGATGAATTTACTTGACAAAGAGAGGAAGGGGTGAGGGTAAGGAGCAGAGGGAGAGGGAGAGACAGTCTTTTAAGCAGAGTACAAGCTGAGCACTGAGGCTGATTTGGGGCTTGGTGTCTTAACTGAGATCAGCACCTTAGTGAAGCCCAAGAGTCAGATGCTTAACTGATTGCACTTCCCATGTGATCCTCAATGAGCTACTTTTGAAAAAAAAAAAAATTGAAGATGTACTTCAGCCGATGAGAAATGAATTATGCTTTACAATGTAAAATACAAGTTTACAAACTGATGGTGAGCATTAACATCAGTTAAACATTACTGAGCATAACATAATTGGCTATAAAAAGACAGAAACGTTTTTTAAAATAATAATGCATTGGGCGCCTGGGTGGCTCAGTGGGTTAAAGCCTCTGCTTTCGGCTCAGGTCATGATCTCAGCGTCCTGGGATCAAGGCCCGCATCGGGCTCTCTGCTCAGTAGGGAGCCTGCTTCCTCCTCTCCCTGTCTCTCTGCCTGCCTCTCTGCCTACTTGTAATCTCTCTCTCTGTGTCAAATAAATAAATAAATAAATAAATCTTTAAAAAAATAAAAATAAAGTAATAATTCATTATTATTATTTTAATAATAATAATAATAAATAAATAACACTAACAGTAAGCCAGGGAAAGAAAAGAAGCAGATTCTAATAAGGATATTGACAGAAAAAGAAAACTCAACTCTAAAAAAAAAAAAAAAAAGAACTTTTTGACTCATGTAACTGAAAAATCCAGGTGGTGGTCTGGAACTTTAAGTGAGGTTTGATTAAATGCTTCCCAAAGTACTAAGAACTTCTTTTCTTGGCCTCAGTGCTCTTCTCAGTATCAGCAAAATTCAGGGAACACATAGTGTATGTGAGTAGCTCTAGGCTTTTCCTGAGTGCTCAAAAACACTGCTGCAGATGCAGAACTTACCTCCAAACTCCGTGCTTTCATACATAAGACAGTATCTTTTTTAGGTTCAGAGGAAGAGGTAGATTTTTTTGCTTCTGTATTCATTTTTACTTAGTATTTGCAAAAGTCTTATTTTCCTAATTGTCTCTCATTAGATTAGATGCACATGGCCAAACAAATGGTGGAGAGAGAATAAAATTCACTGACTACCATTAAGTATAGAGACCATATGTCACAATTTGCTGGGACAGTTTTGAGGTTTGCTGAGAGAGATATGGCTATGCCTTTTATTAGGCATAATTATTAATAGTGTCCCCTCTCACTCTGAAACATGTCCAGGTTTGAATCATAAACTACATGGACAGGCTTAAATCAAAAGGCTCACCCTTGGAGCAAAAACAAAAACAAAACATGTGACTGGGAAATTTGGAAGAATGCTAGAAAGTCAGCCCCACCAGCACGTAATAAGTGTCACCTTACAGTCCTCTTCCCTATGAATTTAGAAATAGATAGGTACACATATATACCTTTTACTATGAATGACACCATATTGTGTATTACCCTTAACTGCTATTAATGTTTAGCAATATGTCCTCAAAATTTTTCCATGTCAACAAAGTTGGCTTGATTTCATTTTGTCCTAATAGCTTCATATTACTGCATGCTGTGGTTAAACCAAATTTATTTAACCCATGTCCTACTAGTAGATATTATTTATAAGATTCTTCATACTATTTTTATAAGAATGAAACAATATTTGATCATATGCATGCTTTTTTCTGTTCATATGCAAGTATTTCTGTAAATTAGATTCATAGAAATAGCAATGATGGGTCAAAGGATATATACATAGGGTTGATATTTAATAATGCATTGCCTTCCCAAAAGATTTAACAAATTTGTATGACTACAAAATGTGTATTAGTATCTATCATTTTACATTCTCACCACCATTCAATGTTATCAATCATTTCAATAGTTCTTAATTGGTGGACACAAATCCAGACTCATTTTTTTTTTCATTTCAATGATTAGCAGTAAGATTAAGCACTTTTAAAATATAGTAAATTGCCAATCCATATAATTTGTCTATAATCTATTTTTTGATTTCTCTTCTCCTTATAGGTTTGAGGAGCTCTTTGTTCTCTATCCAATTTCTTTACCTTTTACATATGCTGTGTATATATTCCTGGACCTACTGTTTGCTCTATAAACATATTCTTAGTTTTTTTTTTAATACAGACTTTTGTTTTGAAGTCAAATATCAGCCATTTTCTGTATGGCTCCTGTATATTTGACCCTGCCTACTTAAAAATTATAAAAATTATTCTATTTATTTATTTTTATTATTATTATTTGCCCCAGGGGTACAGGTCTTAAATTCTGGATTAATGTAAAGTGAAACAGGAATATATTTGAATTTTTTTTCAAAAAAAATTAAAAAAGTAAAATATTGAAACACTGAAAATATTAAAAATACCAAAAATATATCATTTTTACCAGCACAATTCATTGAAGACATTATCATCACTTCTCTTATATTTGAACTTAAAATTTCATTCATCAAATTCCCTGAACATTTCTTTTGCATCTTGATTGTAATTCTGTGAAGCATATACATTATATTAGTTAGAAGTGACATTTTACAATATTGAATTTCCTCATGCATGAACATGAGATTGTGCCCCACTTTTTCTTTGTTTAGTTCACCATTTTTGTCCCCTACTAAAGTACACAATTTTAGAAGTCTAGTGAAGTTCTTCTCAGATTTATACTTTGGTATTTCATAGGTTTTATACTGTGTTATTTCAATACATTTCCTATTAATTCTTATAATAAATATTTCATTTAAAATTTTAACATAATATACACTTGACCTCTCATTAATTCTAGAATCTTTCCAGTGTCTTCCTTGTATATTCTAGGCAGAGGGTTATGTTAACTATTAATAATGACTATTTAGGGCGCCTGGGTGGCTCAGTGGGTTAAAGCCTCTGCTTTCGGCTCAGGTCATGATCTCAGGGTCCTGGGATCGAGGCCCACATCGGGCTCTCTGCTCAGCAGGGAGCCTGCTTCCTCCTCTCCTTGTCTCTCTGCCTGCCTCTCTGCCTACTTGTAATCTCTCTCTCTGTGTCAAATAAAATAAATAAAATATTAAAAAAAAACAAAATAATGACTATTTAATTTCTTCCTTTCCAAAGTACATTGTATATCATCAGTTGGAGGTTCTATTGTTATCTTACTTTTGATTTTAGAAGAGATTCTTCTCCTATTTCATGATTAAGGATGCTGTGTTTGGAAATAAATAATTTAGCAGGGCAGGAAAATATTTAATAAATTATTATGTAAGTATTTATAATTTTGATTCATCTTTAATGTTTGTAATATAATATTCAATGACGAATTTAGGTAAAATACCACTTCTGTAATATATACTAAATGGAATTATATATTTGTGTGGGAGTATGCCCATTATATAAGCACAGACTTAGAAAGAAATTCAGAAAAATATTACTGGAAACTACTAGATAAAATAATTGAATGAATAACATTTTCTCCTTAGTACAATTTTCTCTTTTGACACCTTTTGAAATGATTAGATATGATCTTATAATAGAAAAGAAATAAGTCAATGTTGTCTTTTATACTCATTATAGAATAGAGATAATAGAAATGTCCAAGCATTATAGATCATTATAAATTATATACAGTTAGTTAGAAATATATATTTTTGAGTATATATTTCATATCTTCTAGAATACATGGAAATGACCAAAAACATAGTTCTTTGCTAAAAGACTACACCACGTCACCTACATAAATTTCTTCTGTGAATTCGACATTTAAAAATAATATCATTATCTCATAGTTTAATGAGAGATGAAGAATATGGGATTTAGAGTTATATGGACTTCAATTTTTGTTTGTCTGCCTTTGTTTTTGTTTCTGCTCTGCTATTTCTTATCCAGTTGTTATTGGACAACAGACTTAACATTTATAAGTATCAGAATCCTCTGTTTAATATTGGGGATAAATATGTCATGCTTTAAAGGAATATTATGAGAATTAAATGAAGTTAAAAGAGAAGCCTGGCACTCAGTAAAAGTTGGTGGTTTATTGTTGCTATATGTTAGTATTACTGCTGTTGTTATTATAATAATTATTAATATTATTACCACTGGGTTTTCTTTTAAGAATGTTGGTATCTGGTGATACATTTTTTTCCTGAGTATTCAAAAACATCAAGTAAATTTAAATGATCTAGTCCCCACCAAAAGAGTAGAATTCCTATTTTCACAAGCAGAGATAAAATGAAAACATAAGTTCATCTAATATTTTGTAATTTATATGCATTTATATGTACTGCAGCTTAACTGTAAGTTAACATAACAACACCCAAAAACAAAGAGGCTCAATGCACTGTGGAAAGTGGCATGCCTTTAGCTGAATAGTTTGGAGGGAAGCAGGTTTAGCAGTATGACCTATGTGTAATTTTTATACTCCAGATTTTTTTTGAGCAGTATCAAAATCAGATTTACATATACCTCTCTTACTGCCACTCAACATAGCACAGAAACATTTTAAAGCTTCCAAAATATTTTCTAAAAAACGCTATGTATATTAGTATTCACATTTGTTCACATTCTCTATATTACCGTATCATCAGAGGCAGTGAGACTTGGTATGCCAGAATGTACAACAGCTGATGTGGGAAGCTCATAAGCTGAAATGTTCCATATGCAAATGCTCCCAGCCAATGTGCTATCCTGAGTTGATTGTGTATTGTTTCCTTTCTTATAGCTTCTCCCTCTCCCATTTAACTTGTGCTCTAGTAGATAGAATGAGTCACAGTGCTAGATAGAAGCAAATGTGATACCACTGGAGCTTCCACACAGGAACGAGGAAAAAGGTTTTTGGATGGTCAAGACACCTATAATAGAACCGATATGGTAATCAGAGAGTAAACAGCTAGTGATTAGGGATTAGTTGATGGAGATATTTTGGCAATGTAAAGGTCCTAAGAAGCATCAAAGTTCCCTGAGATGAGTAAAATGTATGTGATGAGTAGCTGGAAGACACAATTGTCAAAAGCTCACTGTTTTAGAAACATTGATGAGGTTGGGGAATCTAAATCATCTCCATGGGGACGATGCCAAAGTGACCCACAGNTTTAGAGACATTGATGAGGTTGGGGAATCTAAATCATCTCCATGGGGACGATGCCAAAGTGACCCACAGAGTTAGTGTGAGCTCCCATTTCCAAAAACACATTCACTGTTCTAAATGATGTATGTTTTGGTGTTTGCTCTAGCACAAGGAAGCAACATTCCAGTTCTGGCCAAGATGGATAAAAGAACTGCAGAGTAAATGTAGAAAAGAATCTGCGAATTTGGAAAATATAAACAGTGGAATCTAGCCCTAACCAACACAGCAATACTACTCTTAGTCATCACTGGTTTTAAAGTTTTTCACATTATCCTAGTGAGGATACACATGAAAATACATGTCAGATATCCATTATTTATAAAATATAATTAATTGTACATACTTACATTTAAATTGACTATCTGGGTAAATGCTTAAAAATTTTACTTAGCATAATAGGTTAAGTAATTTTCAGTAACACATTCCTTGTCTTTATAACATTTTAATTTAAATAACACCTTGAATTATTCTGTAAATAAATATCTGTTATTCAAGATTTTGATATCTAGTATAAATAATAATATGCACAAGTGACCTCCTTCCATAATTCAAGAAGTTGTTCTAATAAGGCTTCATTTTCATTTAGGTAGACAACCTGCCATATGTTATTGTGATTTAATAGAATTATATGAAGTCTCTCTGTACCTTCAATTTTGGATATCTCAAAACTTTCCAGCCATGGAAATTTTATTTCATGGCTCCTGATCCATACATTATAGCTCATGAATTACTTTTCAAAACTTTCACACTGTGGGTAGAGTCTTGTGGGGGAACACACATGGGTTCTCCTTCCACATATGCTTTCCTTTACTTAAAAGGAATAAGTATGCATTATCTCTAGAGTGTTTAACCTGAAAAGCGAAATATCAGAGTCATGAAAGGGACATTATTGGCAAAGTTACAAGGACAGTGAAAAGTTCATTGTTTCCAATGAATTGATGTGGAGGCAGAAGAAAGGAGGGTGGATAGCTGGAACACAGGGCATTTTTAGGGCAGTGAAACTATGATACTATAATGGTAAATGACAAACCCATAAAATTGTACAACACAGCAAATGAATTCTAATGTAAGTCACAGACTTTAGTTAAGAATGATGCATCAATATCATTCATCAATTAATTAATATTCATCAGCTGTAACAAATGTACCACACCAATGCAAGCTGTCAATAATAGGGAAAGCTGTGAAGAGGGTGGGATTGATTTGTATCTAAGAACTCCCCAGACTATTTGTTCAATATTCCTATAAACCTAAAGCTGCTCTAATAAATAAAGTCCACTAATTTTTTAGAAGGGGGATGGGGCTTTTTTCCACAGAGAACAAGGCTACTCATTCAATAAGGTATTCTGCTAAAGAAACCTAATGGATGATAATTCAAGCACAGCTTAGGAACTTGGACTAAAGGGTCTCATTTCCTCTAGGAACTTACTTAATTTTCCACCTATCTGATCATTTATACTTCATTTATCCCCTCTCCTTATTAGTATTGTGCATATTTAACACTACTGGAAAATTCCCTTTGAACTAAATTATAAAGCAATATATAACTCAATGTGTAACCTTCTTATAGTCGCAAACTCCCCTTAGACTATGTAAATGTGCTCTTTCTCTAATTTTCCCCAAGCAGAAATTATAAAAGTGCTTATGTTGCAAAACTATCCTTTGCATTCAAAATAAACAGATTTTAGATGTAAAAAAAAAAGTAGTTAAGTAGATAGGTGCTAAAGGTTTATATGTTAGAAGTCAAATTTGGCATTTGATGAATGCAGTGAAGTTGAAGCATGAGAATATAGTAATATTGGTAGAAAGATGAATTGTACTGCATACTGAACACTAAGCCTATATTCTATTATTAATCCCCTTGTTTTATCATTGACTGGAAAAAAAAACAATGGGAAGAAAACAGTCAACATTATGATGTGAATGCTCTCTCTTAGGATTATAAGACATTTGTAAAGTTTGCCTAAACTTAGGATGCTATGGTATTTTAGTTTTTGCCAAGTGACTAACTTCAACACTACCAAAAATCTATTTTCTTATTCAACAGTCCTTCAGTCACTTAGGAAAGAGCATTAATTCTTTCGGACCTCTGATGACCAAATCATTTTCTTTGTTCATGTCAAAATCTAGCATCCTTTCATTTATTATTTTATCAAAGACATCTCAATCTCTCCCAAATTCAATAAAATCATATTTTTAGAGCTCATATTTTTGGAATTGGTTCAAACTTAAGTTTAACATTTCAGTTAAAATTTAAAGAAAAGCAATAAATTCATCTGAAAGCTTTATTTTAAAGGAAAAAAGGAAATATATTTGGAAGTTTTTGAAAGAAAATGTTAATTTTATTTTATTAGATTCTAATTTACTGAGATCCAAACTATAGTATGCTTTGCTTTAAAATGGATTCAATATGTATCTACATTTGTGTTTTTTCTCAATTTTTAAAAAGATTTATTTACTAATTTGAGAGATGAGGTGTGGGAAGAGCAGAGGCAGAGGGAGAGAAAGTCTCAAGCAGACTCTGCTGAATGCAGAGCCTAAAATGGGGCTTGATCCTAAGACCCTGAGATCATGACCTGAGCTGAAACCAAGAGTCAGATGCTTAACTGACTGAGCTGTCCAGGTGGCCCTTTTTTCCTTGCAACTTTGTGGAAAAATAATGGGAATTAATTCTATTTTAAAATACAGAAATTAGGGCACATGGATGGCTGTCGGTTAAGAATCCAACTCCTGATTTCAGCTCAGGTCATGATCTCAGGGTTGTGAGACCAAACTCCATGTTGGGCTCTGTCTGCACTGGGAGTGGTGCCTGCCTGGGATTCTCTCTCTCCCTCTTCTTCTGTCCCTCCCCCCTCCACTTACATATGCTCACTCCCTCTCAAAAAAAAATATGTAGATAGATAAATAAATAAATAAATAAAAGTATAGAAATTAGGGGGAGCTAAGATGCTGGAGTAGTAGGAGGATACTATGCTTACCCTGTCCCTTGAACATAGCTAGATAAGTATCAAATCATTCTGAACACCCAAGAAATTGATCTGANATATGTAGATAGATAAATAAATAAATAAATAAAAGTATAGAAAATAGGGGGAGCTAAGATGCTGGAGTAGTAGGAGGATACTATGCTTACCTTGTCCCTTGAACATAGCTAGATAAGTATCAAATCATTCTGAACACCCAAGAAATTGATCTGAGGACTGACAAAACAAATTTCACTAGAGGGAGAAAAGAGGCCACATTGTGGAAGGTAGCAAGTTCAGAGACATAATTTGGGGGAGAAAAAGCTCACAGATACTGCAGAGGGGAGCAAGCCCTGAACATAGAGAGAGGTGAGGAAGAGGATTGCACAGGGGACACACTTCCCCAAAGCCATTGACTGGTAAAAGGAGAGAGGCTAATTATTGTGAGTCTTTATAACCAGTGGAGATCAAAGATTGGAGTTACAGAAATTCACACCATGGCTGCAGTGTTCAGGCACTTCAGTGTTCCTGTAGATAAGGAAGGTAGAGGCCTGGGGCAGATGGTACAATCTGAAGATCCCCTAAGACACACTGGGAGAGACATTTCCCCCTTTTTGGAGTGCATCTGGGAGAGGTGACATTGCTTCTCAGGAGACAAAAGAGCTGGAAGGCAACACTACACTCCCCTCTGCCTCTTGGCATCAGGGCAAAGACACCTGTTGAGGGTGGCTAACCTGTACACCCCCTTTTTGCATGCTTTACTCTAAACTCCAAGCTCCTGGGTGTTGGTGCAACTACCCTTTTGGAAAAAACCTGCACCAGCCCCAGTGAGGTGAGACCCTTCTCTTGAGCACCAGCATGGATCTATGCCATCCCAGATCCCTAGAGCTTGCAGTTTTGAGACTAAACCAGCACGGCTGAGATAAAAAGCAGATACACTGCACTGCTGAGTAGGCAGATGGCCTGAACACAGTCAGGGTAAAGGCAGGGATCTGAGCAATGCCTGAGGCACAGGAGGGGAGATTGTTTTTCTGTGGGTGCTTCCCAGAGCGCAGCAGGCACAACCCCCTTCTCCAAGGATGAGAAAAAGGGCTGGCAAGGTTTTTCTCCCTCACCCATCAGCACAGAGTGACTTCAGTGATCTGAACAGCACCAAGAGTGAGGCCTGAGCCACCTACACCAAGCCCTGCCCCCTGCTCTCTGCTTCTTTACTAGGGCAAGTGACCTGAGAACCAGAGCAGTGGCCACCTCCCCAGAAGACCAGCACAAACCATGCACACATGCCAAGTCTACATAGATGCAAAGCCTATCCTAGGTGTGCAGACCAGAGTACACCTAGTTAAATTTTGCCACACTCTGAACAAGGTCCAAACACTACCTATTGCAGTCATAGAGAAAATCTGTAGTAGATTGAGCTGACAGAAAGATCACCCAAAACACACAGCAGAGTGCACACAGCATACAGCAGAAATACTTCTTAAAGTGCCAGGCACTGGACAGTATATGACTTATTATTAATAAAGCCATTACTCTCAAGAGCAGGAAACATAACAGGCTTTCCTAAGACACAGAAGACAGGGACACAGACAAAATGTCAAGATGGAGAAATTTACCCCAAAAGAACAAGAAAAGGTCATGGCCAGTGATGTAATCAAAACAGATATTAGTAATATACCTGAACCAGAATAAAGACAACAATCATAAGGATAATGCTGGGCTTGAGAAAAGCATGGAAGACACCAGGAGATCCCTTATCACGGAGATAAAAACTAGTCAGGCTGAAACAAAAAAATGCTGCCACTGAGGTACAAAACCAACTGGATGTAATGACCATAATGTAATGACCACAAGGGTGGAAGAAGCAGAGGAACAAGTAAGTGATGTAGACGATAAAATTATGGAAAATAATGAAGCTGAAAAGAAGAGGAAAAGAAAAATATTGGATCATAAAAATAGACTTAGCGAACTCAGCAACCTCGTAAGCCATAATAATATTCATATCATAGGAGTCCCAAAAGAAGAAAAGAGGGAAACAAGCAGAAGGTTTATCTGATTAAATTATAGCTGAAAACTTCCCTGATCTGGGGAAGGAAATAGACTTCCAAATCCAGGAGGCACAGAGAACTTCCATCAAAATCAACAAAAACAGTCAAACACCAAGACACATCATAGTAAAATTTGCAAAATACAGAGATAAGGAAAAAATCCTGAAAGCAGCAAGACAAAAGAAGTTCCTAAATTACAAGGGAAGACAAATAAGGTTAGCAGCAGATTTCTTCACAGAAATTTGATAGGTTAGAAGAGAGTGGCATGATATATTCAACATGCAAAATAGGGAAATCTGCCACCAGGAATACTCTATCCAGCAAGCTATTATTCAGAATAGGAGAAAGAGTTTCCCAAACAAACAAAAACTAAAGGAGTTCATGACCACTAAATGAGCCCTGAAAGAAATACCAAAGGGGACTCTTTGACAGGAAAAGAAAGACCAAAAGTGAAAACACTAGAAAGGAAGAGAGAAAATCTCCAGAATCAACAACTTAACAAGTCAATACGATGGCATTAAATTCGAATCTATCAATAATTACTGTGAAGGTAAATGGACTAAATGTTCCAATCAAAAGACACAGAGTGCCAGAATGGATAAAAAAAAAAATCTACATGCTGCCCACAAGAGACTCATTTTAGACTTAAAGACAGCTGCAGATTGAAAGGGAGGGGATGGAGAACAATTTATCATGCAAATGGATGTGAAATGAAAGCCAGAGTAGACATACTCGTATCAGACAAACTAGATTTTAAACCAAAGTCTATAAAAAGAGATGAAGAAGGGCACTATATCATAATAAAGGGCTCTAGCTAACAAGAAGATCTAGCAATTTTAAATATTTATGGTCCTAACTTGGGAACACCCAGATATATAAAAAAGTAAAAAAAAACATAAAGGAGCTTTTTGATAATTATACAATAATATTAGAGAAATTTAGGGGTCCCTAGGTGGCTCAGTCAGTTAAGCATTTGCCTTTGGCTCAGGTGATGATCTCAGGGTCCTGTGATCAAGGCCAATGTCTGGTGCCTTGCTCAGCGGGAAGTCTGCTTCTCCTTCTCCTTCTGTCCGCCCCACCACTTGTGCTCTCTCTCTCTCTCAAATAAATAAATAAATAAAATCTTTAAAAAAAATAGTAGAGTACTTTAGCACCACACTTACATCAATGGACAGATCATCTAAGCAGAAAATCAAAAAGGAAATTGGCTTTGAAAGACACATTGGACCAGAAAGACTTCACAGATATATTCAGAACATTTCATGCTAAAGCAGCAGTATACACATTCCTTTCAAATGCACATGGCACATTCTCCATGAGAGATCACATACTAGGTCACAAAACAGGCCTCAACAAGTACTAATAGACTGAGATCATACCATGCATATTTTCTGACTACAATGTGAAGTCAACCAAGAAAAAATATGGAAGGACCATAAATACATGGAGGTTAAACAACATGCTACTAAACAATTAATGGGCCAGCCAGGAAACTAAAGAAAACACTAAAAAATACATGGAAACAAAATGAAAATGAAAACACAATGGTACAAAACCTCTGACATGCAACTAAAGTGGTCACAACAGAGATATATATTCTTGAGGCCTACCTCAAGAAGCAAGAAAAATCTCAGTTGTGCAACCTCACCTTACACCTAAAGAAACAAGAAAAATAACACATGAAGCCTCAGGCTAGCAGAAAGGAAATAATAAAGATTAGAGCAAAAATAAATAACATAGAAACAAAAACAACAAAAACAGTAAAACAGATCAATGAAAGTAGGAGCTAGTTCTTTGAAAGAATTCATAAAATTCAAAAGCCCCAATCCAGACTTATCGAGAAGAAAAGAGAAAGGACTCAAATAAATAAAATCATGAAATAAGAGGAGAGAACACGAATAACACCACAGAAATACAAACAATTATTAGAGAATACTATTATCTTATTATGAAAAATTGTATTCCAACAATTTAGACAGCCTGGAAGAAATGGATAAATTCTTAGAAATATACAAACTATTAGAACTCAAACAGGAAGAGACAGAAAACCTGAAAAGACCCAAAACCAAAGAAATCGAATCAGTTGTCAAAAATCTCTCAAGAAATAAAAGTCTAGGACCAGATAGCTTCCCAGGGAAATTCTACCAAATATTTAAAAAAGAGTTAACACCTATTTTTGTCAAACTACTCCAAAAACATAGAAATGGAAGGAAAGCTTCCAAACTCATTCTGTGAGGCCCGTGTTACCTTGATCACAAAACCAGAGAGGCTCCACTAAAAAAGATAACTACAGGCTAATATTCCTGATGAATATAGATGCAACAGTTCTCAACAAAATACTAGAAAATTGAATCCAACAGTATATTCAAACAATCATTCACCACAATCAAGTGGGATTTGTTCCTGGGCTACAAGGGTGATTCAATATTCACAAATCAATCAATGTGATACATCACATTAATAAAAGAAAGGATAGACCCGTATGATTCTCCTTAGTCTGAGTAAAAGCATTTGACAAAATACAGGATTCATTCTTGATAAAAACTCTCAACAAAGCAAATAGATAAAGGAACCTTGAAAAAGCAAAGCAAACCTGAAGGCATCACAATTCCGGACATCAAGCTATACTACAAAGCTGTAGAGATCACGACAGTATGGTATTGGCACAAAAACAGACACACAGATCAATGGAACAGAATAGAAAACCCAGAAATGGACCCACAACTATATGGTCAACTAATCTTTGACAACAGCAGGGAAGAATATCCAATGGAGAAAAAAAAAAGTCTCTTCAACATTGGTGTTGGCAATACTGGACAACATGCAGAAGAATGAAACTGGGACTATATCATACACGAAAATAAATTAAAAATGGATGAAAGATATAATGTGAAACAGGAAACCATCAAAATCCTAGAGGAGAACATAGACAACAGACTCTTTGACCTTGGCCATAGCAGTGTTTTACTAGACACATCTCTGGAGGCAAGGGAAAAGAAAAGCAAAAATGAAATACTGGGACTTCATCAAGATAAAAAGCTTAAGCACACTGAAAGAAACACTCAACAAAACTAAAAGACAACCTTCAGAATGGGAAGATATTTGCAAATGACATATCTGATTAAATCTATAAAGAATTTATCAAACTCAATACCCCCCCAAAAAACCCCAAATAATCCAGTAAAGAAATGGGCAGAAGACATGAATAGACATTTTTCTAAAGAATACATACATACAGCTAACAGACACATGAAAAGATGCTTAACATCATTTATCTTTAGGAAATACAAATCAAAACTACAATGAGATACCACCTCACACCTGTCAGAATGGCTAAAATTAACAGCACAGGAAACAGATGTTGGCAAGAATGCAGAGAAAGGGGAACCCTCTTACACAGTTGGTGGTCATGCGAACTGGTGCAGCCAGTCTGAAAAACAGTATGAAGGTTCTTCAAGAAGTTAAAAATAGAACTTCCCTGTGATCCAGCAACTGCACTGCTAGATATTTACCCAAAGATAATATTAAAGGATGATTGTTGAAGTAACAGTATATTTTATTTTGTAAATAAATTAAATAAATAACAGTAAAATGTTACTTTAAAGTGTGACAATGATATTGTTATGTTTAAAAAAAACCTTATCATTTATAGAGGCATATCGAAATATGTGTGCATAAAATAACATGATATTTGAAATTTACTTCAAGATAGTAAAGATATTTAGAAAAGATTTTGGAGAGATAGACATTTCATGAAATGATGGGTCTTTAGATTTGAATTATACTATTTTCTCTTCTAAGAAATAACTTTGGGGCGCCTGGGTGGCTCAGTGGGTTAAAACCTCTGCCTTCGGCTCAGGTCATGATCTCAGGGTCCTGGGATCGAGGCCCGCATCGGGCTCTCTGCTCAGTGGGGAGCCTGCTTCCTCCTCTCTCTCTCTGCCTACTAGTAATCTCTCTCTGTCAAATAAATAAATAAAATATTAAAAAAAACTTTGAATTTTCTATAATAAAAGTACAAAAAAAAAAGAAAAATTAAATCAATAGATAAGAGATAGGTAAATACCTGTAAAGTATTTTGGTTTAAGGGCTTACACACAGTAATCACTGAGAAGTGAACAAGTAAATAAATTAATTTATAATTATTAAACAGTGGTTATAAAATATGATTTGTGAAAACTAACCTTTGACAGTTTTATGAAGCCCATTGAACATTAGAAAATAATTTTCCCTTCTGTATAAAACTATATTACTTTATTTCTTCTGTTTTAGCTTTTATTAATATTCAACTTACTTGTTTGTTTATTTTTAATGGATTACTGCCATTATTTTACACGGGACAATAGGTTTTGTGAAGCCATGTCAGATTTTACTCACCATTTTCTCAGTGCGTATTCTACCTTTGGGTGGTGATGGTTGCTGAATAAATATTTTATAAATGAATTTTTAATACAAAGAGTACCAAAAAAGATATTAATTGGCAAAATATTCTTAGAAAGCATAGTTGCTTTCCCACTAATATGACTGAGTTTTTATATATCTTGTAATTTTACTAAACTTTCTCTATAAAGATTACAGATTACAAGAATAGTCTCCATTTAGGAAAATTAAGATAACATCAAGCAGTTCAACAGATATGCTCATTTAGCTCTTGGTTATGGTAATGAGGTCTAAGATGTACAAGAGCCATTAAAATTGAGCCATCATGTAGAAGAGACAATAAGAATGCATTAAGAAAGTAAATACGAATATGATTTGTAGAATTAGAAATTAGGGTAAAAACGAACCAATGGAAGAAACAGGTAATTGAGATTTTTGTGTGTATGTATAATGTCTGTGTGTATCTGTGTGTGTTGAAAAGTAAGTGTTTTGTAAGACTGCACAGGTGAATTATTGAGCCCAAGAAACTGGAGTGGAGATGGTAGAATAAAATATTCAAGACATAGTATTTAACACAAGGGTACACAACAATGATAAAGAGATAAAATATAAAATCATAAAAAGTAAGTCAATAATTTAAGCTAGAACATTGTAAGTCTCAAAAGTACAGTCCAATATCTCAAAGGCATAAGTAATCAATTTGGTTTTGATACACACACAAAAAATGTTTATTAGACCCTTGCTGAGTTGTTTTATCACTCCATTACTTCTGTCATAGGAACTGTTCTTCCTTCTCCTTCCCAACACTAACACAAATCTACATGGACACAAAATGAGTGTGGTGAATGCTCTACAACTGTATTTGTGTAACTGTCATCTTATTTCCAGGCTGATTTTGTTTTTTGATATGTGATTATTGACCCAACATGAGGTATAAATGTCTATTTGTAAGTAATCAATTGAGAGTCGAGATTATGACATTCCTAGCTCAGTTTGGCCAGACCCTTGAAAAGAGGAAGTAAATTTTTCTACCAGGTGTACCAAGGCGTATAGAAACCTGGTCTATGGAAAGAGAAGAATGTAGCAGATATCAGAGATAGCAAGTCCTATCAACTTTCTAAATTCTGACTAATGAACTTTTCTGACGGTTGGCCATTTTTCTGCTACTGTTGTCTTTGAAACGTGTATCAAGTCTTATAATAAAACCTACTGATTTTACTCAATTAAATTTGAATTGTTTTGTTATTTCCAACACAAAGAATCTGAGTTAAATCAAATATATTCCAGGGGCGCCTGGGTGGCCCAGTGGGTTAAAGCCTCTGTCTTCAACTCAAGTCATGATCTCAGGGTCCTGGGCTTGAGCTCTGCATCAGGCTCTCTGCTCAGTGGGGAGCCTGCTTCCTCCTCTCTCTCTGCCTGCCTCTCTGCCTACTTGTAATCTCTCTCTGTCAAGTAAATAAATAAAATATTTTTAAAAAACCAAAAAAAAAAATAAACCAAATATATTCCAAAAAACACTTTAGTTAACACTTCAGTTATGGCTGCATTCTAAAGGGCTTTTGTCTAGCTACACCATAAAATAAGCAGGGGGTTATTTCTCAGGGTCTAGTTGCTCTGAACAGCTACTCTTCAGAAACATAGGTCAATTATCCTCCGATGTAAACATTCTGCACTTGCTATATAATTTACTTTTGTTTTCTTATTAAAGTAACCATGTTACATAAATGAACTTGAATTTTTTTCACTTTGCTCACAATGAAAGATCATATCAACATAAAAATTATAGTAATAAATTCATATTTTTAAAAGATTTTATTTACTTTTATACAGAGAGAGAGATACAGTGGAGGGGGGGATGCAAGCAGGGGGAGTGGGAGAGGGAGAAGCAGGCTTCCCACTGAGCAGGGAGCCTGATGTGGGGCTAGATCCCAGGACTCTGGGATCATGACCTGAGCTGAAGGCAGAGGCTTAATGACTGAGCCACCCAGGCATCCCATTAATCCATATTTAGAACGAGAGCTGAACCTTTACCAACTGGTAGTTTGATAGATGCAGAAAAAAGGAAGGGCAAAGATGGAGTTTAAAGTATTTTCTCTATCAGTAGCTTGAATTGCCTCAAGTAGAATATTCTATGGGGGATTAGTGAGTTTAAAAGATAAGAAAGATACATTGGTTTAAAACTGCTGAAAGCTAGATTAGGTCATTTACAATTTATTCTTAATGGTTTTCTTTCAAACTTTGCCTTAATATTGTTACTTTTTCTATGTCAACTTGTGAGCTTTTCCTATATCAAATGCTCTTCCCCCTTTTCCACTTATCCATGTATGATCCACTATGCAGCTCTTTCTTTTTTCTTCTCTGAATCCTAACTAATTTTATTGGGGCCATTTTGAACTCATATGTGCTTAAGAATATCTATCCCCCACTCCTTCTGCCCACCCTTCCCTGCAAAGCCCCAGCTCATCCAGCTCTTTTTCTTAAAAAGAGAGAAAAAAATCTCTATCCTCTTATTTTAATGCACCTTATAGATTCATTTCATTGCCAGTATAACTATTTTCTGTATGGATACTAACTCTCAAAATTCCAAGTTGCAGGAGGGTAAATATGGCTTCATATAAATATTCCATATTGAGGGCACCTGGGTGGCTCAGTGGGTTAAAGCCTCTGCCTTCGGCTCAGGTCATGATCTCAGGGTCCTGGGATCGAGGCCCGCATCGGGCTCTCTGCTCGGCAGAGAGCCTGCTTTTTCCTCTCTCTCTGCCTGCCTTTCTGCCTACTTGTGATCTCTCTCTCTGTCAAATAAATAAATAAAATCTTTAAAAAAAATATTCCATACTGACTGGTAAGCACCACGAAGGCAGGGATCTATGTTCCTAGCTCACTATTGCTTTGTCAGTATAATTTAGCATAATGGTTAATAGTTGGTGGGTGAGTAAAATGTAGTATTTGACTATTGAGGGATTATTCTCCACAACACACATTAGAAAATAGCATTTCATATAGAAGACTGTATTAATTTGCTAGGGATGCTATAACAAGAGAAACTTATTTTCTCACAATTCTGTAAGCTAGACTCAGACCAAGGTGACAGTAGGGTTGATTTCTTCTGTGAAATCCCTTCCCTCGACGTGTACATGATCATCTTTCCCCAGTGTCTTCACATGGTCTTCCTTCTGTATCTGTGTCCTAATCTCCTCTTATAAAGACGTTAATCCTACCGGATTAAGCCCACCCATATGACCTCATCTTACCTTAATTGTCTCTGTAAAGGCCTTACCTCCAAATACAGTCACATTCTGATTTACTAGAACTTAGAAATTGACAATATGAGCTCAGTGCTGGGGGGTGGGTGGAGGGGGGACACAATTCACCTCACAGCTCAGGCTGAATAAGTGTTCTAATTTTTATTATTTATCAGCAAAGTGTAACAGTATTCGTGAACTTGTCAACAAAAATACAGAAATACCAGACTGTCTTTTCTGTTCTAGAATTCTTGCAATAGATATCTATTCTCTGAATAGATAATTCTATTGGTTAAATTTTTTTTCTATGTAATTATCTCCTCTGTTATACATGTTAATGAAGGATACTGAAGGATGCTTATATGGCAGGGATACTCAATTTGTTTTGGGATATGAGTAATTAGATTGAAGTTATGGATCATCTGCTCAGAAATAAAAGGTATACATAGGACCCATTGGGGCGCTTCAGTGACTCAGTCAGTTAAGCTTCTGACTTCTGCTCGGGTCATGGTCTTGGGGTCCTGGGATGGAGTCCCTTGTGAAGCTCTGCAGTAAGTGGGGAGTCTGCTTCTTCCTCTCCCTCTGCAAACCCCGCCCCCCAACTCATGAGCTCTCCCTCTCTCTTTTCTCAAATAAATAAAATCTTTTAAAAGAAGTATAAATACTTAATATTCCAAATTGCTTAGAAGATATTATAAACCTTAAAAAAAGTCAATAAAAATTCTAACTCTATAGTGTGTCAATATATAAATGGCAACACTTGTACCAGACCAAAACCTAATAGAAACAACAAAATATTAAAATAGGCCAATTTATAAACTGGAGGTATTTTTAAAATTTGGTCGTATACCTAATTAATTAGCAGATAAGAAATATCTTCTATATAACTAGTTTGAAAATGTATACCAACTTTCTGAAGTAAAAATAATTTGAACAAAAATATTCTATTTTACAAATATGAGAAATAAATTAGATCTTGGTATAAGAATAATTGTCCGTGAAGGTCAAATAAATACTTCATTATTTTTCTCTATTTTCAAAGAGGTACATGTACCTAAAGTCACAGCTTTAGAATAAAGGGGTATGATGTAAAAACTGAGTTATTCATATATTATATCTAAATATATGTTTCAGAATTCCTGGGGTTTTCATATGTCCTTGGTGAATATATTTAGTATGTTATTTCTTGGATTAATGCTTTTTCCTTAATAAAATTGGGAATAAGTTATATTTCATTAGTTTATCAGAACAGCGATCCTTACGGTTTTCTCTGCTATTTTCTCCCATCATTCAAAAAAAAAAATCATTTTATAGCAGTTCTAAGGGATTTGCTTTAAAAATAATCTTTCAAAGATTTAGAGTCTGTGGAGTGACCACCTCCATACTTTACTGGTCACAAGTCATTTTAAAGCAACTAAAACCATTGAAAGCCAATCTGATAGGAATGTCCTGTCTGTGTAATTCTCCAGGGAGAATGTGGAAGTTAGTCACATAGCCTAGCAAAAGAACTGCCTGCCAGACAAATGCCCTAGATAAACAGTCCCCAAAGGACTGTAAGGAAAAGGAAAGTCAGTCTGTATCTTATAGAGAGAAGCACATTTTGCCTCACAGTGATTAGATATTTTAGACATTTTAGAGTTTTATGTAATCGCCTGACCAATTTTCTTGGGTCTGAAAAATACATATTTTAATTCCTGATACTCCTCCAATATTTTTTCTCTAAGTTCTAATGACAACCCTAAAAAGAGGAAACACATTTTCTCTCCTGCTTATGGAATCAATTACAGCAGAAGGCAGAGAAGCTGGAAAAATCAGAATGAAGCAATGACTGACAGATGAATACAGCAGAAAATAGCAAAATCACAAGATAACTGGGATTTTCTGGGTAATCACGTGTGCAGGAAGGAAGGTAGGTCTCACACAGTAAGTAGAATACATGAATCTTGGAGGGCTGCGCCAAAATTCCAAAGTGAGTTCAAGATAAGAAGGGCAATTTCAGTCACATTGTCCTTTTCTTTTACCTTGGTGGCTCATCCACCAGTCTAGGCATTAAAAAAGAAAAATGGTGTGTCTTCTACAATGCTCCCTGATAATACAGTTTGATACGGCATGACATTTCTTAAGTTCTTGAACTTTTCAAGACAAATAAAGGAGGATGGGGGGTAGTAATGTTACTGTGGAAAATTTTTCTTAAAAAAAAAAAGCATTTTGTGCTTATAGTCTCCCTTTTATAATTATTGAAAGTTTTAGAAACATTAACCATTTTGTATGACATCTTCCTATAATGCATTTTGCTAATTATCTTAATCAGACTATGCAGAGCATAATTTAACATTTCTCTTCTAACTCAGGGCCTTCATATGACTATCAATTAGCATACTGCAGTAAGAGAATGATGCCTTAAAGGACTATTAAGAGGTGGAGGCCTTGTTGCCCTGATCTAAATGGTGCCAGATGGCTGTCTAATTAGTTACTCTGCTACCATCTACATTCCACTTCATAGTGCTAGCTCCTTGCAGAATTTCCGTTAACAGACCCTACTCATTATTTTTCACATTATTTGACCTGTTGTCTTCTACAGGCTGAGAGGAAATAAAATAAAAAAAAAAGTTGATTACATTTTAAGACTTAATTACTTTGATTACTGCAAAAATTTGTCTTCAGTCTCACCCAAGAAGTATAATATTACACAAATATGACATTTATGTGTGTTTGTGTGTGCTTTCCCCTACAACCTTAGTAATATACTTCAGAAACTGCAGTTTGATGTTTTTACAGTTTAAATTTGGAATCCTGGGACATTAATGAATATTTATTTATACATACATCTGAGCATTTTATCTTAAATTTGTAATACGCAGTCCACTTTTAAACCCACATATACAAAAAATTACACTATATATATATATTTTCAAGGTATTGCTACCAAAGTAGTTAAAATCAATGAACTATATTCATGTCAGTGTTACACTATGATGTTGCCTCTGTGGGTTTTAACAAAATGAGACATATGTGCTGAGTATAGAGATCCCAATGGAGTACTTTTCTTAGCAACAATAACCATGTTAAAAAAGTCACTTTTTATATTTTTTTAAAAAAATTTCTTGAGATGAGTTAGTAGTAGTCTAAATTGCAGGAACTTCATAACATATTTAAGTGTAACATATTTGAGCATAACAATATATGCTCAAGGAACTCTTTGGTATGAGGGCATGTGGGTGGCTCAGCCAGTTAAGAATCTGCTTTGGGCTCAGGTCATGATTGGGATTGGGGATCAAGCCTCACTCCACATCAGGCTCCCTGCTCAGTGGGGAGTGTGTTTCTCCCTCTCCTCTGTCCCTCGCCCTGGCACATGCTTGCTTACATGTTCTCTCTCTCAAATAAAATATTTAAAACAAACAAACAAACAAACAGAACAAAACAAAACAAAACAAAACCTCTCTGGTATCAAAAGCAAAGAAAACCATGAAAGACTTACTACCTCCCATATCTGTGTAAGCTTAGTTCAAATTTATAGTTATTAAGAACAGAATACAGGGCGCCTGGGTGGCTCAGTGGGTTAAAGCCTCTGCTTTCGGCTCAGGTCATGATCTCAGCGTCCTGGGATCGAGGCCCGCATCGGGCTCTCTGCTCAGCAGGGAGCCTGCTTCCTCCTCTCCCTGTCTCTCTGCCTTGCCTCTCTGCCTACTTGTAATCTCTCTCTCTGTATCAAATAAATAAATAAAATCTTTAAAAAAAAAAAAAAGAACAGAATACAATCATTTTAAGATATATTAAAATGGACCAGAAATTCACTGCTCCATGTTGTGATTTATAGTAATAAAATAAAAGAATTGGTAATTCAGGAATTTGTGATTAGGTTAATAACAAATAATTCCATGTTTTTTTCAAATTTAGAAAAAATTGAATATATAGATTTAGTTCACCTACTAACTGTTGAATTCATGACTTCTCTAAGAGCTTTAAAGTTATCATGCTTTCAGTTGACTCCAGCTTTTTTTAGTTGTTGTTGTCTTTCTCTCCAAGCATAATGATTTTTCTACTCAGAAACAAACTAACTACATATGACTGATCTTCTAAAAAGTGATGTTTATTCATCCCAATGTTTATAGCACTATTATCAATAATAGCCAAATTATGGAAAGAGCCCAAATGTCCCTTGACTGATGAATGGATACAGTAGTTGTGGTATATGTATAAAGAAGTCAAGGCTGTGTGTGTGTGTGTGTATGTGTGTGTGTGTGTGTGTGTGTGTACAAGTGTATATATACACAATGGAATATAAGTCATAAAAAAGAATGAAATCTTGTTTTTAGCAATGATATGGATGGAGCTAGAGTATATTATGCTAACTGAAATAAGTCAGAGAAAGACAAATTCCATATGATTTCACTCATATGTGGAATTTAAGAATCAAAACAGATTAATACTGAGGAAAAAAATGGGAACTCATAAAACAGACTCAACTGTGAGAACAAACTGAAGGTTGCTGGAGGTGGATGGGGTGGTGGATACTAAGAAGGCTACTTGTCGTGATGTTGTATGTACGTGTTGTATGTAAGTGTTGAATCAAAAAATTCTACATCTGAAACTAATGTTGCACTGTATGTTAACTAACTGGAATTGAAACAAAACCTTGGAAGAAAAAACAAATTAAAAACTAAAAAAATGAAAAGCGTTGAAGTTATGGTTTTGGGAAAGACAGACTCACCAATTTATTAGAGATAAGAGTCTATAATCATAAATTATCACAGTGAAATGTGAGTTTTCCACCATGTTTGAATATATCCCAAATGTTTTGATTAATATATTTTCAGCAAAGAAGGTCAATACATAGCATTTTCTACTACTCTTCTTGCTTTTCAAGTGCACTATTCCATGTTTCACAGTGCTTATGATGGTCAGATTTATGTGTTAATTTAGATAGACATTAGTACCCAGTTATTTAATCAAATAGTAATCTAGGTGTTGCCATGAAAGTTTTTGCAGAAGTGTTTAACATCTCCATCAGCTGACTTCAAGTCCTCCATAATCAGGGTGGGCCTGATCCAGGCAATTGAAGGCCTTAAGAATCTTGTCTTAATCAAGAAGACAATCTGCCTGTGGAGTGAATGGACTGAATCTTCAGCTCCTACCTGAGATTTTCTCTGTTTAGCTAGCTAGCCAACACAACTGATTAAGTCAATTCTTTGCAATCAATCACATGTATATGGTGAAACCTTGATTGATACAGTGCTCTTGCATTTTGCTTGTATTTCGTCAAAGTCTCAAGAAAAAAAGAGCATCAAGCACATCTCCTTCTGTCCTGAATGCTTAGCTGAAAGCTGACTACCCAAATCTCATTTTCCAAAAAAGAACAGCTCCCTCCCACTCCTCTACCTTCAACCATTGCCCACAACTGCATTTTTCCATCCTGCTTTAGTCAGTACAATAAGATTTCATTGCAACACATTTAATTTACCAATAGTAATTATTTATTCTCAAATGTTCTTTTATTACTTAAACTTTAGTTTTATTGTACAAATAATAATTTCTCTAATTCTGAACATAATTTGAGTAACTTGAGTTTATGTATACAATAAACAACCCCTAAACTACAATGTTTTTGAATCCCTTTGTTTGTTACATAGGTCTTTAGAAAAAAATAATAAACTTCTTTGTTGGCCTATCCCTTTCAATATGACTGCATTCAGCGTGTTTATTTTAGAGAATGTTTTCCTCTCCTATTCCCATACCATGTACTCCCCAGTTTTCAAATGTTCCCCCCAATCTTCCATATATCTAAAACCAGCAAGTCTTTCTTTAGATGTAGAAGAACTGTTAGTATTACTGTTTTATATAATAAATGTAAACCATTTAAATTTTGAAATGTTATATAACAGTGGAAAGAAGAACAGCAACTCTACACATACCCAGGCACTCATGCACACACACACACACACACACACACACACACACACACACACATGCATACACATGCATATATCCATTTCAATTATACTATATATAAATATGCATACTTGTATATCCTGGTTTTCGGTTGACTATTTTATCCCACTGACATATTTTATTTAACCCCATCCTAGTACTATTAAACCAATGCTTGTTTATAAATCTTTCTTTTCATGTCAGATATCTCTTTTGACTAAATTCTTTAATAAAATTTATGTTCAACTAGAATAAATATTTTTAGGTGTTTTAAAAAATATCTCCAAGCTCATTTTCAGGAACTCAATAAGCTTTTATAATTCCATTACGTGTTATAATTTTAGAAGTTACTACATATAATAATATAAATAAGATAAAAAGATAAAATATCTTATTATACTTATACATATGTATAAAGTCACTAAATAATCCATAGTTTTAGAAGTCACGGTAAAGGATGATCGTAACAGTCTTCAAAGTTGCAACATGCACCTGAGGACTTTGACTAATTCACTAAAGCGGTTACAGCACCACTATATATCCCTCACTGTAAAGAAGATGAAATGGAATTTTCCTGAAAGAAAGCTAATGCAAAGACCATTTTATTCAGAGAGAACAGAAGGTGATCAACAATTTTGAAGGATCTGTGAAAACTGAATATGATTAAAGCACTGAGACTGAGGCAAATCTTCTCTGGTTCATGAAGGAAAAAAAATAGGGAATTCGAGACTCTCCTTTATCAATACTCAGCTTGTCCCCTGTTGAGTGAAAATGGACTCACACAAGATTTTGATGAGGGGTGCAATAAAAAAAATTCTTTCTGATACTGATGACAGTCAAGACTGTTTCTATATTTTAAAGAGTCTTGCTCAAGTGAAGCATCTTAATAAGAGATTTAGAATCTTGAGTAGTTTTGACATTTTACTTCTTTGCTGAAAGTTCATTTAATTTTAAGCATAAAATCAAGGTATTTTACGAAATGGCTCAAGAGCCGATGAAATTAACACGAAATTAACAATTTCAATATTTGAGAGTTTTCTTCATTTACTACAGAAAGAAACTGAGGACCATGATTGGACAAATTTAAAAAGAAAAATGTTAATTCAAACCAAAGTTTGAATTAGTAATTTTTTTCACTACTAATATTTGAAGCATCCACTTTTCCAGTTTGGCTTGCTTGTTACTTTGTTTACTTAAAAAATAACTAAATCTTTACTAGAATATCAAAATCCTTATATGTTTGCTTGCTACCTTCCATAATGCCATATAAATCTGAGTTAGATGGGGTAACTGGTGATGGACATTGGGGAGGGTATGTGTTATAATGAGCACTGTAGGTATTATATAAGACTGATAAGTCACAGACCTTATCCCTGAGACAAATAATACATTATATGTTAACTAACTGAATTTAAATTAAAAAAAAACCCCAAAACCAAAAAAAAAAAAAAAGAAAACAAAACCTAAGTTAGAATTTTCTAATTCAGGGACATAAAGAATAGGACAAATTATGTATGCATGATTTTTGAAACTTATTAAACACACACACACACGCACACACACAAACACACGCAAAGTTGACCAAACTACTGCTCTAAAATCATTTGGTCTAAGTCAACATATTTTTTATGCTCCATATGGAAAGTTATAAAATAGCATTTTTAATCTTTGATAAGTATTTTCCCCAAAAGATTGTTTCTCTCATTTTATTTAAACTTACTGTATCTGAGGTCATGCTCCCTGGAGAAGAGACTCTGAGTCAGAAGAAACTCATGTGTAGGTTTATTGGAGAAAAACTTAGTAACGATATCTGTATAAGAGAGTATGGTAAACAAGGTGGGGTGGACAGAGTAATTGAACAGTGATTAAGTTGCAAAAAAACAATCCTACAGGTAGCTCAGGAACTAGGACGACCATTCAGAGTTGGCTTTCCAGGTATAGGAGACACGCTTTCTTACCCCATTATAGGCTGCCCTGTTCCTACTACTAAAATTTAGCCACATGTGGGCTGACTCTGACGAGAATAAAATTCTTCTGATGGCTCCCTCAGTAATGGCCAAGTTAAAAAACAAAAACATATTTTTGGAATTCTGTCTCATTATTTAATAAAATGAATAACTACACTATTTATGCAAATTTAAAATCACAGAGTTTTTTTTTGCTAAATTACTGGAGATAACTTTGAACTGATTGTAAATTTTTATTTTACTTTTCCTACTTTTTCTGAGCATCTAATACATGTACAGTGGTCATCATAAAGTATATATATATATATGTACAAAATATAAAAGTATATAAGGTACAAAAATGCAAACCAATACTCATGCTCTGGAGTTGTTGTGAGAAGACATGATTGTTCAAATAACTGATACATTGTACTATTAATAATTCAAGAGTTGGGGGCGCCTGGGTGGCTCAGTGGGTTAAAGCCTCTGCTTTCGGCTCAGGTCATGATCTCAGGGTCCTGGGATCGAGGCCCGCATCGGGCTCTC
>LNAC01000029.1:5233148-5356497 GCA_002007465.1 Ailurus styani
AGGCCCGCGTCGGGCTCTCTGCTCGGCAGGGAGCCTGCTTCCTCCTCTCTCTGCCTGCCTCTCTGCCTACTTGTAATCTCTCTCTGTCAAATAAATAAATAAATAAAATCTTTAAAAAAAATAATTCAAGAGTTGTTGTAAGTCAAGCTCTTGGGTATTCAAAAGAGAAAGATCCATTTATAGGGTTCAGAAAAGTTTTGATAAGAGTTAGCATTTGTTTGACCTCTTAAAGAATGAAAGAGTTTTGAGAGGCACAGGTGAAAATGAAGATGATTCTAGTCAGAGTGAAGTACATTAGAAAGAAATAGAAGTGCCAAAGTGCAAAGCATCTTTTTGGAACAACCATTATCCCAATTTGATGAAACATCAGGTATGTGAACAAAAATAATGTTAGATTGCTAGAAAGTTAGACTGTTTCATCCTCAGATGTCAGACTAACTGCACTCAAGTCTTGGGGGTGTAAAGGAGACTGATGTTACAGTTTCACTATCAACAAACCCCTCCTCTCTCTGTTCTTGCTCTAAGGCTTCACAGCAAGCTAGCCATCCATTTGAGTTCCAAAATATATTTCAGATTTGACCACGTCTCACCACTTCTACTACTACAACCACAATTCTAGCCCTCGTCTTCTGTCATCTTGATTGTGGTATTAACCCCCCAACATGACTCATTAGGTTAGCCCTTGCCTCTGTATAATGCATTCTCCAGACACCTGGCAAAGTTGCTTGTAAAAACTGAGGGTTGCAGAAGGCGGGGGGGTGGGGGTGGAATGGGGTAGCCAGGTGATGTGATGGGCATTAAGGAGGGCACATGATGTGATGAGCACTGGGTGTTATATGCAACTGATAGAGCATTGAACACTATATCTAAAACTAATGATGTACTCTATTTTGGCTAATTGAATTTAAATTAAAAAGAAAATTATAAAAATCAGATAATTTCACACTCCTCATTCTGAAGGGTTTCAGTGACTTTCCATGACACTGAGACTTTAAAAGTCAAAGTCTTGACCTGACTTGCAAGGCCTCACAGGATTTGTTTCCTGCCTACATTTCTGGCCTTCTCTCTTAATTTTTTTTTCCCTTGTTCATTGATCATTCTGGGTATCTTACACTCTCCAGATTCGTTACATTTGAGACATTTGTGACCTTCTTTTCTCAACACTAATGGTCACATGGCTGCTACCTTCTCATCAAGTCTATTTTGTCTGAAGCATTACCTTCGCAAAGAAACCTTTGCTAAGTGAGCATCCAAAATAACTTTCTTATGATCATTCTTTTTTCTTAATCATATCTCCTTTTCATGACGTTTTTATCCTGTTTATGTTTATTTTCTTCCTTCCTCCAATAGAACATAAGCTTCACAAAAAAGTCCTCACTTGCTCTACTATGTAAACAGCATCTTGAACAGTAGATGAGTTTTTATACAGAGGCCAAAGATTATNTCAAAATAACTTTCTTATGATCATTCTTTTTTCTTAATCATTCTTAATCATATCTCCTTTTCATGACGTTTTTATCCTGTTTATTTATGTTTATTTTCTTCCTTCCTCCAATAGAACATAAGCTTCACAAAAAAGTCCTCACTTGCTCTACTATGTAAACAGCATCTTGAACAGTAGATAAGTTTTTATACAGAGGCCAAAGATTATTAGCAAATGATAATAACATTCATTACAAAGTATCTATCAAATTGGGGTATTTCATAGAATCTTAAAAACTGTGAAAATAATTTGAGTCTCTTGATAAATTATCCTCTCAAATATGAATCCCTATGGTTATCTAGAGATTATTTTCTAATGTATTTATAGATATTTAGTGTTTATAGAAAAATTAAACTTCTTAACAAAAGTGTGCAGTTTTTAAACAGTGTTTCCTGAAGGATTTAGGAATGATGTAAGATAAACTTTAGAGAGGAGAAAATACAAATAAAGAACAAAAATTTGATTGATCAAATCAAAGTTATAAAAACCATATAAAAAGGACAAAATGATGAGTTGGACTATAAGAACTTAAATGTTAGTGGAGATATGTCAACTTATATAAAGGATATACATAACAGGGAACTATAACTTACTTAAATAAGCACAAGAAAAGAAAGTCATAGAACAGATACCAGCAGTGCCCATCCAAGCTCTGACAAGAATCTGGTCTGCATTATATCTTTAGTCATGTGGGGTTCAAAAATACCTCTAAAGAATCTTTTAAATGACTTATATGTCAATCTTGCATTCATAATAATTTCATTAACACTAACTGTTTTCATCTTGTCCTAACCAAGCAAAATTTGGCATACCTTGGACCACTTAGAGGGATTGAATGGGTTACTTATACTGAATTAAATATTCCAGCACCTGTGAGACTTATATATCTTATTGTAAATTAATATATTGGCATCAGGCTTATATGCTTATTTTATGTAAATCCACTCCTGAGCAATGAATTTTCCTTCTGTGTGCTGACAAAATCAGTTTCTAAGCCAGAGGGAAGATCCAGGACTCTGGCAAATCTACCAAGGCAATGAAGGCCACCTTGTGAGGCTTTTGGGAGACATTCTTAAGGTCTTTGCCTTGGGGATATTGATTTCTGCTGAATATAGCATAGCACTTTTCTTATTTTAAACTCTATAATGTCTCTTCTTTAATTTTTTAAGACTGCCTTTTAATAGTAAAAAATTACATTTTAAGTAATCTCAAGATTTGAATGTCATGTTATAGTTCATAATAATGAGGAGAGTGTAATTTTCTTTATTTTATTCATTCATTTATTGAACAAATATACTTATTCATCTTCTAATACAAGATAGACATGATCCCTGCACTCAAAGGATTTATGTTTCAGTTGCATAGGTGAAAGTTAAAACTAATTACACAAATAAAATTTTAATTAAAAGTTTGATAGGTCCTATACAAGAGAAGTACTGGGGTGACTGATGATATTTTAGGCTCCAGGAACTGTAATTTCAAAACCTTTGTGTAGGCAAGGACACAGTCTATTTGAAGGACTGAAACAATATTAGCTAAACTGAAGAAAGCTAGGAAGAATGCATTTAAAATGGCTTCTATGGGTAGAGGGATGAGCCTTTGTAAATCGAAAAATTTAGAAATATGTCAAGTTTTAATACTGAAAATGCTTTGAATTTTCTGATTTCCCTCTTCTAACTTATATAGCATTTAATGGCGAAATAATGATCCCCAAAGATGCCCTTACCCATGTCTCCAGAACCTGAAAATATGGTACTTTACCTGTCAAAGGGACTTGGAAGACATAATTAAAAATCCTGAGATGGAGAAATTATCCTGGTTTATCCAGATCAACCTAATATTGTCACAAGAGTCCTTATGGGGGGGAGGCAATAAAGTCAATGTTAGAGAGAGAGGAGATGGACAAAGGAAGCAGGAGTTGTGGCGATGCCCTTTAAAAATAGAGGTAAAGGCCATGAGTCAAGGAATGAAGGCAGCTTCTAGAAACTGGAGAAGACAAAGAAAACACATTTTTCCCTAGAGTCTCCAAAACCTTGAGGGATCAAGCCCTACCAGTACGCTGAAGACTGATTTTGTAGTTCTAGTCTCCAGAACAGAAATATAATAATAACATACACAATAAATAATAAATCTTTATTGTTTTGAGCCACTGAATTTGTGGTAATTTGTTCCAGTAGCAATAGAAAACTAGGACAAATGTTTGATTTTTGCTCTGTATTGTTAAAGATGGAGTGTTTTATATCATTTATTCTAGTTAACCCAAAATAGGATGTCAACACCCTAGGGCTAAGGGCCATATTTCTCATTTCCCTATAGCCAAGCCATGTCCATTACATATTACAGGATTTACTTGCTAATCAATTTAATGTAATAATTAAATTTTTAAAATTTGAAATATGTTCAAATTATTGGTCTGCCTCAAAACCAATTTTTAGTTCTTACCCCACTTCTAACTTTTTTTTTTAAAGGTTTTATTTATTTTATATGACACAGAGAGAGATTACAAGTAGGCAGAGAGGCAGGCAGAGAGAGGAGGAAGCAGGCTCCCTGCCGAGCAGAGAGCCCGACGCGGGCCTCGATCCCAGGACCCTGAGATCATGACCTGAGCCGAAGGCAGAGGCTTTAACCCGCTG
Organism: Ailurus styani; assembly: GCA_002007465.1. Taxonomy (NCBI): domain Eukaryota; kingdom Metazoa; phylum Chordata; class Mammalia; order Carnivora; family Ailuridae; genus Ailurus; species Ailurus styani. The sequence goes on from LNAC01000029.1 coordinate 5,237,265, forward strand.
AGCCACCCAGGCGCCCCCCACTTCTAACTTTTAATAGGCATATAAGGTTGTCTAAGCTAAGGAACCTCACACTTGGACCAGAATGAAGGGCTCTCTTTGCCTTTTTGTTTATTTTGGGCAAATACCTTTTATTGGATTTTCCCACAACTACTGATGTACCCCAAATTTGTCCTTCTGCTTTTCCTAGTAGTCCTACTTTTAGAATCTGATCAAACTTATTTTACTTAGGCTTAACTTTTCTAAGATATATGACTTAAAACAAGTTAATTGATCTTAGTTTTCTTATCTATTAAAGATAAGGCAAATTTTTGTCACAGGTTTGAGATGGCACTTAATCAACGTGGTGCATATAAAGTAAGGGAGCAGAGTGGTCCGTTACGTAGATGGTGTTGTGCAATCACGGTGTTCTTCCATGTGCTCCTCCTCCCCTCCTCACATCACATCATTCCAACTGCATGACTCCTTTATCAGGAAGCTTCGCTAGACAGGCTCTCATAACCAATCAAACCTGAGACTGTTGTATATACCATAAAACAGAGGTAAAGTCCAAAAGCATGTATAAATGAATAACAATATTTCAGTATCAAATCAGTCCTACAGAAGAGAGCATTTGGAGAGTGTATTTTGGTGTACTTCTGAGTTTAACACTGGATGAAGTGATAATTCCTCCAGAGGCATTAATATTGTCTCCTTCCATTTCACAGTCAGTACTGTCTGTGCACTGCAATTTCATGAGACGGGAGCTTTAAATGTCAGCGTCACCTACTGTTTCTGTGACAAGTACCTAAAATAAACCAACTATTAGTTATCGGTACTAAACAAGATTAATGTACCTGATGCTGAACTGATACCAAATAAATATGAGTCGTGGAATAAAGGGGTGGAGGGAGCAAAACAGAGTGTACTTGTAGAATTCATCCACATCAAATGTTACCTAGCTGGCTTCATGTTCGTGAAAATTCAGCAGACATGAAAGAAGAATCCTTTTTTTCACCTTGCTGTGTGTCTATATGTGTTTGAATTTATCACTTTCGCTAATGTAGTGTAGAAAAAGTAGGGTGCCTATTCATTTTACAACCTCTCAGCCATTTCAGCGAAGAGAAATAAATATACATATTTTTAAATCCAAAAACAAAACCCAGGTTTGTTAATGAGATTTTGAGGGGTCTGTGGTAACTCTAGGTCCCAGCAATGGTAAGCATTCCCAAGCCTGAGAGGGGAGAGTGTTCCAACAGGATGTAGTACTTCTTTCAGAGCAGATAGAACAGATAAATGGCTATAAACTATTCTATCCTGAGTCTAACTTATGAATTCAAACCATTTTTATTGAAACCTTCTCCAAGATATCTCATGGGTGGTGCAAAGAATATATGATATATTTTGGGGACTTCTGTAGCCATGCCACACTCACTAAAATGTTTATATTCACATAATTTTTGTAATGACTGCAACTGAGTAATATTGTACTTTTCTAATTCAAACTATCTCTCTGAAACACACAATAATTATAAACGGTTTATCATATATACATTTTATACTTTGGAACCCATTGGATTTTCCTTGCCACAAATAACATGCCAAAAGATTGCTGATTCAATGGTAATAAAATTACAATTTTAAAGTAACTGGCATACGTTCCAGGTTTTGCTGTTACCTAATCTTTATTTATGTCTTTGCAACTGGCAACCATGGAGGGGTAAAACTGCACCACACAGATATGACTACAACTATAATGCAACCCAGCATTGTGGGTTTCTAATGGCCAATAAACCTGATTTATTAAACAAACTCTATTAATGTTACACCAGGGATAAAGTGATTATGGAGCCCTTTACATTGTAAGAATATATAATTATCATTTCTTCTTAAGAAAAGAGCTACATCTTTATAAAACAGTCACCAGGCTCTGACATGCTGGGCTGTGTAAAACTGATAATGAGTTGAAAATGAAGACTGTCAGCAGTATGTTCGCCAAAATGGTATACAAGCCATTTGAATCGAAACAATAATAAAGCAATCTTTTTCCTCTTTCAGAAGGAAATTACTACTTAAATCTCCAGAAGATATTCCTAGAACTAGTGTAAACCAATAGAAGTATAAGGTTTTTAAACCTGAAGTTTAAAGTGTCCAAAATAAATGTCAAGTATTTAAAGATAAATATATGAAGTACTGATTTTTTTTTAAATACAGAGGACAATAGTTTTTCTTAAAACCATGGAAAAACAAACTTTAATTTGTAGTGATTGTATTCTTTTCTAAGGAATAAATTAAGGAGATTGGTGAATTACAAAGGTATGATTAAAATTATTTAATATAAGTACACACCAATATTTATATATTCATAAACTTTATTTTCCTACAGTTACATTGGAAGAATACAACAAATAAAACTATTATCTTCATCAGTATATTTCTAAACTTAAATCATTCTCATCTCATTGTTTTTGTATATTCAGAGAAGAGGTTTGCTAAGAAAACCAAATTTCTCTCCACTTTGTAGTGTAAGAAATCTTTCTTCCTCAATATGGCTTATTTTATTTTGGAGGGTTTGAGCTGACCCTACTCTGTTAGCCACTGAGTTGGGTCTGTGGCCAACGACTGTTTAACAGATTTGTTCCATCCTAGTAGTAATACTGGTTATTTCAGAGTTGGATAAGTCACCCCAAACCAGCTAGCAAAAATTCTCCTTTTTGGTCATTAGTACCAAGGGCATGACTTTTCTTCCATGGTTCGATCAACTGAATATTTAGCCAAAATACTTTATTCCTCCTTTCATCAAAATTTTTGCAACATCATCACGAGTGGAATTTATTGTATCACCTCTTGAAATGAGGCTTAGCCAATTTCGATGCTAAGCCTTAAGAGATCTTTTAAGGGGACTTGACTCTTTTATACTTCTGCCATCTCTAATAAAAGAACATGCCTCAGTTAGTTCATAGGTCTCAGAAGGAAAATGAGTGGCAAATGGTGTTAAACCTCTGAGCTAAACTGTACTTGATCGCAATGCCCAGCCACCAGAGCAGAATCATACCAACTGACCAGCAGAATTATAAGAAAATGTTTATTGTGTACTCTACAGAAATTTTGTGTTTGGTAATTGACTAGTAGCAGCTAACTGATTAACAGTGACTCAGACAAGGCTGGTAACAGTGGTGGTGAAAAACTTGTGGTCAGATTTTAAATATACTGTTAAAACAAGAAAAAAATATATGTGGGGACAAACGAAAAAGGAAGACTCTAAACCCTTTGCCTTGAATAACTGTATGGCAGGAGTTACGGTTTACTGAGATAGTAACTGAATGTTAAGGATAGAGAGTATTTTGACAGAAATAAATCAGAAATAATATTTTGTAATTTAAATTACTAAATGAGCCTGGAATTCATGAGAAATAAAAAGCTTTTGGTGTTTAAAATCATACTATTGGAGGTAATCATCAAAAGAATGATTGTTTGTTGGACAGTAGGGAGAAGACCAAGCTCTCTAAATTAAGTTTTGAAATAGGAAAATAAAAGTGATCAAAAGAGCAAAAAATGAAGTAGAAAGAAAATCAGGAGGGGTTGGTTTCCTGGAAGCCAAAGAAGGAAAATATGTCATGGAGATAGAGTAATTAGGCGTATTTGATGTGGTCCATGGGTGAAGTAGGATGGTCTTTGGGTACTAACTTTAGATTTAACAAATTGGAAGATTTCATATGTTTTATTTACTGTACTGGTGTGGATACCTTTTAAAAATTCATCACACAATCATTCTAAATATTGTTTTGTGTTATTAATACCACTCTATATGTGTACTGTATATCACCAAATATATATAAAATACACATTTTACACACACACACATGCACACCCCTATATATACACTAAATGCATAGATGAATTCTCAGCATTAAAATTTGTTTGGAGCAGCTGTGTTCTATGATTAAATAATTTTATTTAATTCAAAATACAACTGTTTTGAAATTATATTATACACACATATAAAAATGCATATATTGGGCGCCTGGGTGGCTCAGTGGGTTAAAGCCTCTGCCTTCGGCTCAGGTCATGATCTCAGGGTCCTGGGATCGAGGCCTGGATCTGGCTCCCTGCTCAGCGGGGAGCCTGCTTCCTCCTCTCTCTCTGCCTGCCTCTCTGCCTACTTGTGATCTGATCGCTCTCTCTCTGTGTCAAATAAATAAATAAAATATTTTAAAAAATAATATAAAATAAAATAAAAATGCATATATCTGTCCACCTAACTGATTGGTATAAATATATCTCTCTAACAAGAATGGAATTTTTGTTTCTAATGTTTAATGTAGTCATGATAGCCAAACTACACTCAGAAAGAATGAAAGATGTCTTATTGGCAGACTTTTCCATTATTTCTCATCCTTTTTAATTTTGAGAACATACAAATGTTCACTATGCTTTATCTCTCAAGGCACCATGGTATTTGTACCTATGACTAGCACATCCCCTTAATTTTCTGTTATGTGATGATTTTTTTCTCAATTGTTAATTCATTTTATTAATCCAACATTTATGGAGTTTATCTTATATTATAGTAGTTAAAAACACAGAATATGGAGTCAAATTGCTCAATTTTGAACTTTAGTACTAATCTTCAAGATTGTATCCTTTAAAGTCCATAAATATAATTAGGACAACATTCACACTGCCCTTATACAATCATTCTATTGAACTAAGCAATCTTAAATGATTAGCATAATGTCTGGCCTATTTCAAACACTGAAACTGCATCTGTTATGATTGTTATTAATTCAAGTATTATGTGCAAGAGCTATGCTAACAATTAAAAATACAAAGAATGTAAAATATGATGCCCTATCAGGAAACTCATAATTTAGTAAGAAGACAGATATGGAAAGAAATAAAAAACAATGTCTCAACACAAATTCAGTAGTAGACCTCTGCTCAAGGGATAGAGTAGTTATACTTCTACTTAAATATAAAGAAAATCTCAGAGATAGGAAGTTTAAATTTTGCCTCTTCTGATGCTGACTCTGATATGTGTTTTCTTTTGTTGTCTGAATGTTCCTAGCATCCGTGTACATAGAATCAGTAAGAAAAAAGGAAAGGGAAGCAATATTTATCAAGTACCTGTCATATGCTAAATAAGAATAATGCTAAGTACTTTGCATGCACACCTCAATCATGTAATGATTATACGATGGAGTGTTCTATTTCACAGATCACATCCAGTGATAAATAGCTATTCCCTCATAAGTATTCATTATATTTTAGGCATCTTTTTAAGAACTTTGCAATATATTAATTAATTTAATCCTAAAATCATATCAGTGAAACAAAGTATTATTTTATGGATGAAGAAATTGTTATATCCCAAAGTTTGAATACATTTTCTAAGGCCTTATAGACATTATATGGCTATTTTGGAATTTGAAACTCTAAACAAGGATTTTCTGGGCTGAATTCTGTTCCCTCAAATTTGTATATTGAAGTCCCAACCCCGAGTGCCTGGGAAGGAAATGGTATTTGGAGATAAGGCTTTTAAAGAAGTGATTAAGTTAAAATGAGGTCATTGGGGTGAGGCCCTATTCCTTTATGACTGCTGTTCTTATAAGGAAAGGAAAGAAACATCTGGCATTCACGAACATTCAGGAATGAACATGCAAAGACACAGCAAGAAGGTGGCTATCTGCAAGGCAAGGGGAGAGACTTCAGAAGAACTCAACCGTGCTGCCACCTTAATTTTGGAATCATAACTTCTGGAACTGTGAGAAAATAAATTTCTGTTGTTTAAGCCACCCACTCTGGTATTTTGTTATGGTGGCTCTTGAAAACTAATGCAAAGTGATTCTCAACATGGCCCTATTAACATTTGAGATCAAACAGAAGACTATCCTCTTCATTGTGGAACATTTAGCAGCATATCTGGCCTCTATCTACTCGATATCAGCGGTAACCCTTCAGTTGTGATAACCAAAAATGTTTATAGATATTACCAAATTTCTTTGAGACGTAAAGTGGCCCCTGGCTGAGAACCAGAGATCTACACGGAGAAAGCATACAGACTATCAAGGAGCTTTAATTATTTTCCTCAACCAAAGTCTTATTATACTATATAATGAATCTAGGACAAAAACTGAGGTTCATCTGACTCCAAACTAATGTATTTTTCCACAAAATCTTCTACTGTTGGCAGGATTACAAGTGGAGGAGGAAGTGGATTAGAATGGGGTCCAGTGGGGAGTGGGCAGGCCTGAAATATAACATGAGAACATTTACCCTGATTCAGAAGCACTGTTCATAAAGCTCTACTGAGGATCCAGGAAAACAAAACTGGGAGCCCTAATTTTTGAAATGAAGATTGATGAAGATCTTAATTGGAACTCGTCATTTCATGAAAATATCTGTTGATCTGCCTGTCTTGATTGTTACTACTATTTTTTCTTTCAGCCAGACAATATCCATTAATCTTAGAAAAGGTAAAAGAAAGTTTCAAGGAGTCAAAAATATCAGGCAGTAGACAGGGGGAAGATGAAGAGCGCTGCAAGCATGTTGCTTGTTTCTAGTTAGTTGAGTGTCACGTTGTACCCTAATTATCTCCTTGGTTCTCTCTGCTTCACTTAACTGTGACTCCTTGCCACACAGGATTATGTCTTCTATTTTTTTGTATTCTTAGCACTTTGTACGATACCTGTCATATAATCTGAACTTAATAAAAATATGCCAAGCGATTAAATAAGCCCAAGGACCATCCTAGTAAAATTCCATACGAAGAAATAAAAAATCTATACAATTCAAAAGACTGTGAGCTTGCAAAGTAAGAATTTATACAAGTATGTGAATTAGCTAGAAAAAAATATAACAAAAATACCTAAATTTTATGGTCCAATCTAATTTGTCAGTATTTCTATATAAACCTTGATGAACTAACTGTTGGAAGTTCAAAATTGAAAGGGTCTTGCTAAGGCATAAATAAAGAAAGCTTACCAATGTTTTTTTTTTTTTTTTTAATCTAGCAGTGTCAGCTTGGCTCATTTTTTTCTGGCATTTTAATGCAAATTTGTTAGAAAAGAATCTAGCGTTCAGATGACTGCAATAATTTTAATTATGTTTGGCCTGCAGCACATAGCTGCACAGTGAGTGGGAGTAAGCACTTCTTAAATTTCACAATGAGTATTTTCTGAAACTGCATTTCAAAAAATACATGTAAATATATGAAATTTAAGAAGAGGGCTCTGTACAAACAAAAAACAAAATATTCAGAAGAACATGTTCTGGAGACTTTAAGAGTAAAGCAGAAAATATTTATAGCTTAATATGGGAAGTAAAAGTGACACAGGCAAGAAATAAGTTTACAAGATAAAAAGAAACATACAGATTTCTGGGACTATTGCTATAGTGCCATAAGAATGAACTCTGGTATAACTGTGTATTGGATTAAAATGGTAGACATACTTCCTCCTATGTTTATGTTTTAGATCTTAAAGAGTTTTAACTGTTACAATTGAAAAGGGTCAATTTAAAAGTATTTTGTTCCATTTATATTGGGCTACTGTAGAAAGGAAGAAACTATCAAGTTGTGTCTTAAAATTAATTCTTTTGTCTTCATCTGTTTATCAATTGGGATCTTCATATCCTACAAGATTATATTAGATCAGAAGTAAATATTGTCTTATCTCTAATAATATCCATATGAACAAACTACTTCATTTATCTGTCTTAAAGTGGAAATAATTTAGCTCAAAAACAAATAAATAAAATCGAATAATAAAATATTTGGAGGGTCCAGATATTGAGTGGTCCACTATAAAATGACATATTTTGTCTTGCCCCTATTTCATAATATAATGACTTTTCCTACTCTAGACAAATGTCTAATTAAAACAACTATTTTTCATGGAATTAGATGGGAAACTAATATTCTCATAATAGAAATTTAAAAATTCTTTCTGTAAAATATATGCTTTAAATTATATGCTATCTTTGTGAGGAAAGTCATGGCTATATAATATAAATATTATAATAATGTTTAAAAATAATTTAATTATAAAAAGGAAGCAGCTTTGATTATACTAGGGGCAAGTAGATATGTTACTGAAAACTTCATTTTTCCATTAGTAATTTTCATGGTTTCAACAAATTTCCATTTTATTAGCCAGAAACAACTTATTTTTTGGCACTAATGCTTCATTACATTTTTCTTCATCAATGTTACTATGATAAAATTAAAAGGATCACCATTATTAAACATGTTATATACACATTTCAACTCTAATTAGGTTCTTTTTTTTTAATTAGGTTCTAAAAAGCCCAATATATGTCGATTTATTAGTATGTCAGTAATCCCTAGAGACTTGAATGTTTTACAAAAAAAAAAAAGTGATAGAGAGCTATCACAATGCCAAAAGAATTTTTATTTATGAACAGTACTATTGAAAGTAGTGCCATATTTTCTTCCACTTCGACTTTTTATTTGCATCCAGGAGTAAGGTAAATTTAATCAAAACCATCTGAGACTACACCTAAATTTAACCTCATACTGAACCCATGGACAGAACAGGGGGCTGATGACAAGACGAGTTAAAATGTTCTTGTGCCACTTTGAGGATGAGCTGTTGTTTTACTTGCATTAAAACATCACAGGGGCACCTGGGTGGCTCAGTGGGTTAAGCCTCTGCCTTCGGCTCAGGTCATGATCTCAGGGTCCTGGGATCAAGCCCTGCATCAGGCCCTCTGCTCAGCGGAGGGCCTGCTTCCCCCTCTCTCTCTGCCTGCCTATCTGCCTACTTGTGATCTCTCTCTCTGTCAAATAAATAAAAATCTTTATATAAAAAAAACATCACAAATTGTTATTATTACTTAGAACAGACTTATCATATTACGATGGAAGCCTAGTAGACACACCTGAGCAAACTGTCATGTTATAGATGATTCTCTGCCTACCCCAACACTTTTCTTTATGTAAGCAGTAATTATGAGAAGAAACAAATGGCAAAAATGAGAAAATAGATGATACAATAACTGTATTGAAAATACAAAATGAAATCAGATCCTCAATCTTACAAAAATTGAAGCTCATCTTGAGCTCCCTGCCTGTTTGAAGAGCTGCCACATTGCCAAATTCACTGTATTTCTCTTTCCTCCTTGATTTTTAGAGACAGGAGTTGCCATTTACCTCTGACAATGTAATTAACTTCATATTGCAATTACTTCTACATGATGACAGTTATCGGTAGCCTGAAACAGCTTCAAAAGTGCTCTTAACAGTTTACTTTTACAGTTTAGGCTTCCAATTTTACAATGACCTCACCTCCCGCCATGCCCAGCAAAAGGCATGCCTTAAAATTCAGGTGTTGAAAATAAAACAAGTAACATCAATTCCACAAAGATGGAAGATGTAATTAACTTTATTGTGAATCAAATTTGGGCACAATCAAAAACATTACAAATTCTGCTAGCCTCATCGCACTGTACATAAGTTTATGTTTTGAAATAGTCTTTTTAACAAAATCATATTTTTATCAAATTAGCCGGTCATTGAATCAAGCTGTACTAAATGGATATGCAACATTTTAGATACTATTATTATAAAAAGACTATGAAAACCATAACCCTGAGATCATAGTGGCCCTTCTATTTTTAGAGCTGTCCTTCAGAACATGGCTTTCAAATTCCAGTGTCCATCAGACAAAATTTCACACAAGTTTCAGACAGTTGACTGTATCTTTATTTAAATCCAGAGACCCATAATCTTTAGACTAGCTTGAAATCAAATATCTTATTTGGTGATTTGTTATTGCTTATCTGTCATTCCTGGATTAAACTTTATGCTTATTATGCCTTATATTTTGTTTCAAAAATACTGTACTTTGTAACTAAAGTAAATAAAAGAACTGACACCATTATTCCACTGAAACATAACTGAAATCATTTGGAATATTGCTTATGATGGAGAGGCATAAAATATAAAGTTTATTTTTCACAAAGTTTAATACAAATGAAATATATCCACTAAAAGCCATACATCTTTAAATTTTATTTTTTCATACTATTTAAGCCTTATGCCAATATATATGTGTGTGTGCATGTGTGTATATATATCTGATCTAATTTAATCATAAAATGCTAACAAAGTAAAGCCCCATCAGAATTTTAAAACCTCTCTCCTGTAGTCCTTCATTAGAAGTATCATTCTAATTGATTCTCCAAAACTCACTGTTTTAAAAAGAGCTTCAGAAAAGAATATAAAGTTTAAAAGAAATCCAGAAATATATTATCTAGTGAATTTATCACAGAATTCAGGTTTATCTATATGGTGAATTATGGTGTATGCCCAAATATGCTTTTAATTGAGGAAAAAATCATAAAGCTTTCACTGGGACTGCAGTGTATCAAATTTATCACCATGAAACATTAGTAAGCTTGTTGTCATTTATCTGTGGGTTATAGGAGCCCCATCTCTCTATTGACATATAGCAATATAACTTTCAGTACTCTCCTCTATTTTCCCTTCTTTTATAAGATAATTCACATTTTCTTCTGAGAGGCACCCAATATTAGATGTACTAAATGTTGAGTCTGTTAGTGCTGCATAAAATTATAACTCATATATAACTTTAATTATTTTTCAAATATATACATATATTGAATATATATCATAAATGTATATATGTGTATAGTTATAAATTTCTGTGTTCATTCAAAGAAGAGACACCTAATAATCACAAAATCTTATATTCATATATAGGTTGGGGCAATGATCCATATTTTGTTTACATTATACATGATTCCAAAATCCGTTACTAAAGCTGTTAAAAATTGGGAACATTATTACCTCTAATTTGTTTCTACTGTTTGCTCTCAGTACCTTCACCCCTAAACTATATGTCGTTGAAGAAATCCATGCTCTTCCTCCATTGTAAATTCTAACTATAGAAATGTCACAATGTTAGATCCAGTAAATGCCTAATAAATTGATATGTGGGTCTGGGTGCCTAAGATCTCCATGTACTAAGAAAGAATGTTACCTAAGAACATGGGATGTTTTTCCATTTATTTGTGTTATCTTCAATTCTTTCATCAGTGAATTATAGTATCCAATGTACAGGTCTTTCACCTCCATGGTTAAATTTATTCCTAAGTATTTTATTATTTAGGTGGAAGAATTAGTATTAAGAAAAGATTCGTACTATCCAGAAAGATCACATATATGATCAACTAATTTTTAACAAGGGCACCATGAACACAAAGTGGGGAAAGAATAGTCTCTTTAATAAATGGTCCTGGGAAAGCTGGATATTGACATGCAAAACAATGAAACTAGACCTTTATCTTATACTACTCACGAAAATTAACTCAAATGGATCAAAGACTTAAATGTAAGATCTGAAACCATACATATAGACACACACAATGGAATATTATCCAGACATTAATAAAAAAGAGGAAATCCTGCCATTTGTGACAACATGGATGAAGCTGAAGGGCATTATGCTAGTGTGGTAAGCCAAATAGGGACAGATAAATACTGTATCATATTATTCATACATGTAATCTTTAAAAAAATGCCAATTTTATAGAACCAGAGAATAGAATGGTGTTTGCCAAGTGCTGAGGAGATGGGTATGGGGAGATATATGTCAAAAGGTATAAACTTTCAGTTAGAATAAATTCTCAGAATGTAATAATGTACAGCATGAGTTAATAATAAGGTACGATATACTTCAAAATTACTCAAACCACAAAAAAAGAGTTAACTGTGGTCAGGTTATGAATGTTTTAATTATCTTGATATTGGCACTCATTCCACAATGTATATGTAAATCATGTTACACACTTAAATATATACACTTATATTTGTCAATCATTCCTCAATAAAGTTGGGGTGGGGAAGAACATTGTATCCCATAATGAGATACATTACAATTATCAGTATCTTAGTTCCTAATGGTAAACTCTGAAAGAACTCTGTGGAGGAAATCTCCTTCAAAACCTGGCAATATACACAAATTTGCCAGATCCCTAATGAGTGACATTAGATGAATTTTTTACTCTCTGGGTTGAATTTCTATGACTGAGTCTGGGTACTTCAAATGCCCCAGACTACCTTATTTATAAATCATCACAGTGTTGATAGCATTGACATGATTTAAAAGCCATTGTATAGAGAGCAAATCTGATCAAAGATGGAACATCATATTAACCAAGAATAATATATATAGGGCGCCTGGGTGGCTCAGTGGGTTAAAGCCTCTGCCTTCGGCTCAGGTCATGATCTCAGGGTCCTGGAATCAAGGGCCCGCATCGGGCTCCCTGCTCGGCGAAGAGCCTGCTTCCTCCTCTCTCTGCCTGCCTACTTGTGATCTGATCTCTATGTCAAATAAATAAATAAATAAATAAATAAATAAATAAATAAATAAATAAATAAATAAATAAACATACATAGAAATGTGCTGAAGACAGTATATGTACTAATTTCCACTAATTATATATTTTCTAAACTGATCACACATATTTGGAGGGGAGAACTGAGAGAAGAGGGGGTATCTAATCACTTGCCTATTTGTTTTGAACTCCTTGATATTTTAATAGATTTGAAATTCCATGCCTATTCTGTAAGTAAAGACCTGTGATGCGAGTAATTTATAGAGATTTCAGGAGATTTTTTAAAATTAATGTATTAAGCTTAATACAATCACAGCATTCAATATGCATTTCCTTTTTAAATGGACTGTGCCCAGTGCTTTGAACATATAAAAATGAAATAAAATACGGTTGATGATTTAAACCAGCTACTATAGAGGTTATTATAAATGTTAAAAGGGAATTTTCAGGTAATGACTTCACATAAGTCATTATATTAAAGACTAGGGAAGTATGATATCAGGAATGAAGTTCTTATCTGACAGCCAGATGTAGAAACTTTTTTTTTAAATTTTATTTATTTGACAGAAAGAGAGATCACAAGTAGGCAGAGAGGCAGGCAGAGAGAGAGGAGGAAGCAGGATCCCTGCTGAGCAGAGAGCCCAATGCGGGCCTCGATCCCAGGACCCTGAGATCATGGCCTGAGCTGAAGGCAGAGGCTTTAACCCACTGAGCCACCCAGGCACCCCAGATGTAGAAACTTAATGACAATCTTTAAATTCTACAATCCCAGGGCGCCTGGGTGGCTCAGTCAGTTAAATGTCTGCCTTCAGCGCAGCTCAGGATCCCAGGGTCCTGGGATGGAGTTGCATCAGCTCCCTGCTCAGTGGGGAGCAGGGAGCTTTACCTCTGCCCCTCCCATCAGCTCCTGGGCGCGAGCGTGTGCGCTCTCTCTCTCTCTCTCTCTCTCAAAAATAAATAAAATCTTAAAAAAAAAGCTATAATCTCAGGTAAATGACTGAAATTCTCTAAGCTTGTCTTCACACCTATAAAATCAACGGAATATCAAACTCATAGGGATTTTGTTGGCATTAATAAAATAATTATTAAAGTATTATTTATCACTCAGAGGAATTAATCAAGTAAAAATCACATTATAAATGTAAGCAGATTATTTTGATGAAGTTAATGGATAATGGTTCTTAAATATGGACAGCGAATCAGTTCTTTCAAGTGTAACAAAGCTAGATAGCACAATGCTATTTCATTTTTTAAATCGTTTTATTGCGATATAATTGAAACACATAAACTGTACATTATTAAAGTGTACAATTTTGTTTTCATATAATTATATACTTCTGAAACCATAATTTCAATCAGTATAATAAGTATATTAAACACCCCCTAAATTTTCTATGTACTCCTCTTTTTCCCCTCCCAGTTAACCCTTCAAGTTCCCAGGAAACCACTGATCTTTCTGTCACTAAAGGCTAGTTTCTATTTTCTGTGATTTTTATGTAAGTGAAACCTTTTAATATGCATTATTTTTGTCTGTTTCTTTCACTCGACATAATTATTTTGACATCATCCATCTTAAGTGCAGTAACAATTTTTTTTAATTTTATTTTTTCAATGTTCCAAGATTCACTGTTTATGCACCACACTCAGTGCTCCATGCAATCCATGCCCTCCTTAATACTCACCGCCAGGCTCACCCATCTCCCCACCTCCTTCCTTCCAAAACCCTCAGTTTGTTTCTCAGAGTCCACAGTCACTCATGGTCCATCTCCCCCTCCAATTTCCCCCAATTCACTTTTCCTTTTCTTCTCCCAATGTCCTCTATGTTATTCCTTATGTTCCACAAGTAAGCGAAACCATATGATAATTGACTTTCTCTGCTTGACTTATTTCACTCCGCATAATCTCCTACAGTCCCGTTCATGTTGATACAAAAGTTGGGTATTCATCCTTTCTGATGGACAATTTTTAAAAATATTTTATTTTATTTATTTGAGAGAGGGAGATCACAGAAGCATAGGGAGAGGGAGAAGCAGGTTCCCTGCTGACCAGAGAGCCCAATGTGGGGCTCAATCCCAGGACCCTGAGATCATGACCTAATAGGAAGGCAGACTCTTAACCAACTGAGCTACCCAAGCAACCCGATAGTTCTATTTTTTTTAATGTGGAGTACTAATCCTTTACAGATATACCACAATTTTGTTGCTTTTGCTGAAGCATAGTTAACATACAGTACTACATTAGTTTCAGGTGTGCAACATGGTGATTTGACAATTATACACATTATGAAATGTTTACCATAATAAGTGTAGTAATCATCTATCACTACAAAGTTATAAGAATATTAGCTGATCCATTTACCTGTTGGTGGAACTTGGGTCATTTTCAATCTAGGGCTATTCTAAATACAGCTGCTACAAACATTTGTGTACACATCCTAGTATGAACATATAGTTTTCCTTGAGTAAATGTCTAGGAGTAGAAACACTGTATTACATTTTTGTGTTGTCTTTAACTTTCTCATAGTACTTATTAAACACATATTTCTGTGTGCTTAATTTTTTAAAGAAATTACCAAAGTTATAGTAACATTCTGCATATACCACCCCCTTAAATCTGATAGGAAAAATTATTATTTTTTATTTTGAAAAGGTTTTGATTATAGCTATTCTCATAGTTGAATAACACTGTCTCACTTTGGTATTGATTTGCATTTACCTAAAGAATAAAGATATTAAGCTCCATATGCTTATATTTTATATGTTTATCTTCTTTAGTTAAGTTTCTATTAAAGTATTTTGCCAATTTTGTTAATGGGTTTTTTGCTCTCTTATTGAGTTTGTGTGTGTGTGTGTGTATGTGTATAAAATTTAAATGTTGAATTAAATGTAATTAAATGTTGAAAATGATATGTTTATTACTCATATATTACTATATTTTAGTTCAAAACTCAGGTCAAGAAGATGTATAATATTTATTAGGCCACCTCAAAGACTACAATAAGTTAAATACACACACACACACACACACACACACACACACACACACTTGGATCTACCCTGTGAACACTTTTCTGATTATTTTAGTAAAAATTTATGCCTATAAATCTTTACATGTCCACAAATCATATCAAATTAGGTGTTAATCAAAATCCAGTCTATTCCACTTATTTACTGAGAAGTATAATCCAAAAAAGGAACTGATAGGTACAATGTCAATTGCCTAATTAGCTTCTCCAATATTTAGGTTTCTTGACTCTGAAACAAATACTTTTCTTCTATACAATATTGTTTTGAATATTTTCATGTTAAACTTAATTTGACAATATGTTGAATTATTTAATTATTTGGCTTATTTCTTAGTCTCCTGATACAGATTTTTGTTTTGAGGAACAACTGGAAAAGGTTATATAATAATTATTCTATGATGTTCTGATCTTTTTTCAAATAATACCTGATTCACTATGTCCTGTAGACATTGATAGCTTTTATTTATTCAGGGAATAAGTTGATATAAATTAGATGGAGATGAGGTTTTTTAATCTTTCTTCATATTTGAATTATATTTCATTCCACTTCTGGTTATAATGTTAAGTTTTTCTGCCATTAAAACTTGTAGAAAGATAAAAGGGGAAAAATTTCCTATCCAAAAAATCAGATGAGATTACCCCACATTTATCAAGCTACATATTTTTTACTTCCATTCTCAGAATCAAATAATACTGTCTAGAATAGTTTATGTGTGGTCTCACCGGGTAGTGAAGGAGAGGGAACAGATGACCTCTCCATGTCATTTCTACTTTTTTGATTCCTTCCTGAAAAGATTGGTAGACTGCTAAACCACTCTTCCACTTTATCATTGTAAAAGGTTCTATGAATCATCATAAAACAGTGGCCTTTCCATTACCTAGCATCATAAAAGTAGAATCCTCAGAATTTATGTATGCTGAACATTGTGTCTTAGATACTTCAAGTGAAACCTGATCTTCAATCTGTTCATTCATTACCTTCATTCAATTGATTTTGCCTCATTTTAAAACTGTATCTCTGTCAATATACTAGATTTTTCTTCTTTTTTTTAACTTCTTGTAAATTTTTCTTACACATATATATCTATAGGAACTCCTGTTATTCAGGTAATTTCCTTTCTCAGACATACTTTTCAAAATGTTTACATATTTTTACATGCTGGCTACCATCTGTTATTCCTCTCAATCTCAGAAACATTATCCTGTTACTGACAATCACTTTTTGCATAACAGAAAATTAGTTTATTTCAAAATTTTATATGACCATTATGTGCATGAAAGGATACTTTACTACTCTTAAGTACTCTGAATAAATGTATGCATTATTTTGCTATCTGATTTCTTAAGAGTTATTTTACATTAGGTTTCACTAACTGTAAAACAATTGAAATGTATTTGGTTAAAAGAAGAGTAAGATTGTAGACTTATTTTTTGCAAATATTTTAGAAAATCTTTAAACCCTCTGCTTCACATCAGCATCTTCCTGATCATTATTTGTTGGGATAATCTGCCCTAGAAAATCAGAAAAGGAGTACTGAGTTGGTCTTCAGTTTGCATTTCCCCTCATCAGAAACAAAGCCTCTCTTAGAATATGTATCTATATTATTGGTTCAAGAAATTAGATATAGAGATGTAAATAAGCTCTTTCAAATTAAAATAAGAACACTTGTATAGATCTGTTCAATATTTAATTGTGCTCAGAGGATAGTCCCTATTTTCAATTCCTTACTAAATAAGAGCAAAATTTCTAAAACAAAAAAAAATTAACTAATTAACAAGTTAAAAGCCTGAAAAATTTACTTCAAATCCAGTTAAAAATATAATCAAAGTTGTTTTAAGCATCCGTAAAGATCCTTTTCTACTTTTTTCTTCAGGATAGTAGACAGATGTTTGGTAGACTCAGGAAGATAGGAATCAATACTTTGAGGAGTCAAGTATAAAATTTTAGAAAACTGAGAATAGATTTTGAGTCTTAAAATTTTAAAAGGTGGAAGGAGAAAATGTCTCTTGATTAGATTTATTAGTTTGAAGCAATTACTGCCTGTGAAAATTTTCAAATCCTAATTTAAGTGAATCAATGAGATGCCAGAGGGAAAATAAGTACTTAATGAAATGATGCACTTACACAGTTTTTTCCATTTAAAAACACTAAAACCAAACCATGTTAAACCATGTCTACAAATCATCAATGAATTAAATTATATAATTGCTTGATTTCTCATATAAAACCTCATGGAGAGTAAGAGATAAGAGAGGAAGCAAAAGTTTGATATCTGTAGGAAATGTTACTGCAAGTTGTGATGCTGAAGCTAAGGGTAGTTGTCAAATCATGTAAAGTTAAAAGGCATGGGCATTAATAGTGCTGTTCAGTATTTGTGAATGTATTTTATAACAATAAGGTTAAACAAATAAATACACAAAAATGCAAAAAAAAAGGTATCTGTAACACAAGACATGCCTCTTCTGGAAACATAATTTGTTGTGGCTTGACATATACACAGATTATTTAAAGGCTGTTGTATCATCGACCAGTTACTATACTTGCCACATTGAGGTAGGGAAGCTGAAGGGACTCCATGGAGGGCTGCTGTTTTGCTGACTTTTTTCTTGCACCCCTGCACACCTGCACCCCTGCCTTATTGTACAGATAATTTGTGTCCTCCTTGTAAAGGTCAAGGAGTTAATGATTTCTTTGCAGTCTTCCACAGCAATAGATAACAAAGAAGGAGTTACTGGGTGGGGTCATCATTCGTATTTTCCAGAACACTGACTCACCAAGACCCCTGGCTCCAAAACGAAGTGACTTATGGAGGACACCTAAACACTTGGCTTTGTTTGACCAATTCCTGGATGCCTGAGAAGACAGTCCACTGGACCACAGTCCTCAATAAAAACCGCATACCCTTTGCTTTACCCCAAGTAAAGCGAGGAGACTCACTCTCTTTTCCTTTCCAAGTCTCCCAGACTCTCTGTATCTGTACTCTTTCCTTCTTCGTCTTCAATAAACTCTGCTTTCACTCCTCGGGTCCTGTTTGATTTTTTTTTTAAAGATTTTTTAAATTTATTTATTTGACACAGAGAGATCAGATCACAAGTAGGCAGAGAGGCAGGCAGAGAGAGAGGAGGAAGCAGGTTCCCCGCTGAGCAGAGAGCCTGATGCGGGCCTCGATCCCAGGACCCTGAGATCATGATCTGAGCCGAAAGCAGAGGCTCTAACCCACTGAGCCACCCAGGTGCCCTCCTGTTTGATTTCTACCCCCTGCAAAGCCAAGGCCCCTTTCGGCTGGTCCTGAGGTAACTCTCTGGATCCTCAGACTCAGCGAGCCTGTATCATCATTATTTCCTTCTAATTTCTTCTTTTTAAATTAACATATAATGTATTATTTGTTTCAGGGGTACAGGTCTGTATAAATTCTTTTTTGATCTGACAATAATCTCTTAAATTCATATAACACTTTAAGTTTTACAAAGTGTTTCTCTTTTTATTCATTCATTGTAATAGTCACAAAAATAGGGTAGGGGAAATATGACTGTAATTGTACACATAAGTACACAGATAAGTCAAACTGACCATTTCCCCAAGGTTTTATAATTGATGATAAAGGCTAAATACAGTTCAAGGTTGGTAGAGTTTTGGAGGAATACTTGTTTTCTCTTTCATACTTCCTCTTGAATTACTATGCAAAAATGTTTATCTATCACTAACTCTGTTTCTGTGCCTGTCAACTTGCAATTTTTCTCCATGATTGTGTACACAAATAAGCTTACTTTTGCACTTCACAGAAATCCACAGCATTGCAACTTTCTGCTATATACTGTGTTTGCCTTTACTTAATAATTAATTTTCTATTTACTTGTCCTTATTATGGTTCTACTTCACCTTTCTATAAAAAGAAACTGGAAAAACCAGTTACAAAAAACAAAAAATATATCTAATGTCTGTATACTTCTTTTAAATTGAAATTAGTTATGCAAAGCAGAATATTTAGATTGGTTTAAATTGAGACAACAGTGCCATTAGATGGCACTCTGGGTAAAGTTGACTATGTTATTTCCTATGTTGGAGCACTAGAATTCAAGGGCTTAAGTGAAGTAAATGAAATACAAGATTAGTGAATATTTATAAGTCAAAGAATCAAACTTAATTACAATCACAAATTACTTTTTTTTGCTCTCTAAATAATCTAAGGTTGCCCTTTGAATCATTACTCACCATTACTTATCAAAAACAATTAAGGCATTATTCAATTGCTGATCCTCAGAATATTTATGTATGATTAAATTTTTAAAATTACTTAAACTGCTCTGTGTAGCCAAGATCAATCTTATCAATCATTTTGTTCATATCATTCCTAATATAATGTAATGAAATCTAAAATCAATTGTTTTTTATAAACATACCTATTTTGAAGCAATTTCCAGGTATAAATATGAATTTTACAAACAATGAAAATATTATTTATATTTCTAAGATTTTTTCAGTAAAAGAAATACTCTGAAAATATATCTGATACACAAATATTTTGGTCCTCTCTAATTGGATTAAATAAACTTTACTAGAAGTTATTCCTGTTGTTTAATCTTTTTCATCTAGTCACTAAAATGCTAAGTGCTTGGTAGGGAAAGATAAGAAGGAGAAGTTATGGTAACGGCCCTTGAGAAATGTACAAACAAATTAATAAAATAAGGTGTCTGTACAAAAGAGGTGATAATATAAACAAATGCACATAATTTTTCTCAAAGGATCTTTTATAGACACAATAATAATTATTATTTATTGAGTACTGATTTGACTGGAGTTGTATTGGGTTTTATATATGAACACGTTTAATTATGTTAACTCAATTAAGTACATACCAATAAAAATCTGTTTAGCAAAGAGGCAACTGAATTGATTCTCTTGAAATTGCTCACCTACTTCCTCTCCTTTGTTTCTTGCTCTGACTGCAGGATTTTAATTTAATACTAAATGAGTAGATTTTGCAAGGAGAATGAAACTTAAAAGATATTCAGAGCAAGAGAAGAGAAGAGAAGTATGAAGAAACAAAACTGGAATTAGAATGAACTTACCTAGCTAAATTTTATTGGTGCCCTATTATCCTTGGCACACCATTTTCTTCTATTTTACATTTTGTCAGATAACATTGGAAGGATTTTTTTCTTGGTATTTTAACATTTGGGGGAAGTGACTAAGAATTACTATTTATTGTGTTAGAAAAAAACAACACAAAGCAGTTTCTTTTCTCATGGGGGACTACTATATTTCTGTACAGAGCTTATCTAAATCAGATCCAATTATTTTTGAAACATAGCTTTTAATCTCATTAATGTAAGTCTTGCTAGGTAAAATAGTTCACAAGTGTTAGAGCTTTCCACAAATTTGTGAAGTGAGCCATATCTTTGTTTCTCAGGTATTTTCATCATTCTAGTCTGAGGTTGTTTTCATTTTCGTTTTCATCAATATTGTACAAACACATGAAGTAGAGAGTTTATATCCTAACATAGGATAATAGTAAAATGAATGCCTTTATTTCTACAGATGCACTAAACATCTAAACACTAAAGAAATAGTGTTTGAGCATGAACCCCCCCCTCACTTAGGAATTTTGTATTATTCACACTTTACCTCATTACTCCCAACTGAATTTTGTATTATTCATTCCCAAATATTTGTTTAAACTCATCTAATTTATAAATTTGCTTAACTGGATTTAATTATATGTATTCCGGTGTCTCCCTCTGTCTTTCTACATTATATATTTTTATAGATTTTATTCGTTTATTTTTGAGAGAGAGGGAGAGATCCTGAGCAGGGAGACAGAGGGAGAGACAGAGGGAGAAGCAGACTCCCTGCTGAGTGGGGAGCCCAATGCGGGACTCGATCCTAGAACCTGGGATCATGACCGGAGACAAAGGCAGATGCTTAACCAACTGAGCCACCCAGCCGCCCTTTCTACATTATGTTTTTTAAATCCCCCAGACTGATGCCCTTATGTTGATGAGTCAGTTCATTCATTATTAGTGCTATAAATTCTCCTGTATTTCCTTATGTGAAGACAGCATAATTTATCAGTTCTATTGCTGATGGACATTTGGGAGGTTTCCACATTTTCGCTATTATGAAAATACAGGTCTGAGTGATGTTACACCTGATCCTCAGTCTCATTAGCATATATATATGTGTGTGTATACACACACACACACACACACACCTTGGTTTGGCTTGGCTTGGTATAGAAAATGAATATTCAATGTCATTATGTAAAACATTAAATTGTTTAAAACACACACACACACAAGCATTAAATTGCTTTGAAAGTGGTTATTTCCATGTGTACTACCAACAGCAATATTATTGAGCTCCTATTGTACCACATTCTCACCAATAATTGTTATTATTAGGCTATGTAATATTTAAAATAAAATCATTGTGAAGTGGTATCTAATAATGCTTTAATGCTGTTAATTAGCATTTCCCTGATCATTACTGAGGCTCGCCATATTTTATGCTTATTTTCTCCCTTCCCCTTCTATCAAATTTTCCTACATACTTTCGTTCATCTTCTATAAACTGTTTTACATCTTTATATTAATTTGTAGGGAATTATTTGTTCTAAATACTAATCCAGTTTATCTTTTCTGCAGATTTTATATTTTTCAACTTGCCTACTTGTTAAAATCAATTCATAATCCTAAAATCAATATCATTGTTGCTTTCATGGTTATTTGAAGACCTGCATGAACCAGCAAAAAACACTGAGTTGACCACTACATATCATTGTCCCAGTTGAGGCAGAATGAGGTGATACTCCAACCTCTTGTTTCTACTCTGTGTTTTTTGCAACCGATTTAGTGCCATCTTTTTTGCATTTTTATCCTTTTTGTTATATTTTTGTTGGTGTTTCAAAAAGCCCTCAAACATAGTGCTAAAGTGCTGGCTAGTGTTCCCAAGTACAAGAAGTCCACGATGTGCTTTATAAAGAAAATAAGTGTATGACATAAGTTTGGGTCAGCCGTAAGTTATAATGCTATTGACCTTAAGTTAATGTTAATGAAGCAACAATATATATTAAATATATGGTGACACTAAACAGAAACACACATAAATCAAGGCTATATACTGACTGGTTGATGAAAATGTGCTGACCAGAGGCTCACAGGAACCTAACCCCATACTTTCCCTAGGAGCAGAACATCAGTATTTGCTAATTTTTGCTTGAGTGACTTTACAAAAAATAACTAGCATAACTAACACAAATAATGAAAATCGACTGTACTTTGTTGTCTATATTCATTGCAAATATCTTTCTCTGTGGTTTTTCTTTTCACTGACTTTGAGACTATTTGGAATATAAAAGTTCTTAATTTTAATTTTATTGAATTAAGTTATAGTGCTCTGTATAGCTTAATCTTTCCCTCTACCTGGTTCCCTAAAATAAATAAATAAATAAATAAATAAAACAAAATTAAAAAAAACAAACCTCTTGTGCTCCTTCTATACAGCATTTGTTAGTCTTATCTTCCAAATGATTTCTTAAATCTGCTTGAAATGTATTTTTATTTATACCGTAACATAAGGATCTCTTTGAATAGCCATTTTTTGCACAAACTGTATGGATTATCATCATTTTCACTCTAAAATTCAAGACCCATTCTGTCCTAAAATAAGTTTTATATATACAACAAATTGTTCTT
This sequence comes from Ailurus styani, assembly GCA_002007465.1. Taxonomy (NCBI): domain Eukaryota; kingdom Metazoa; phylum Chordata; class Mammalia; order Carnivora; family Ailuridae; genus Ailurus; species Ailurus styani. Next base: position 5,260,342 of record LNAC01000029.1, read on the forward strand.
ATGCACCATATTTTTGGTCTATATTCCTGTCCTTGTACTGATATTACCCTTAATTATTAAAGTTCTTTATTGTGTTTTGATTATTGACAGGAAAAGGAAGTTTAATACTTTACTTTTTCAAGAATGTCTTGACTTGGGGCGCTTGGGTGGCTCAGTCGTTAAATGCCTGCCTTCTGGCTCAGGTCATGATCCCAGGGTCCTGGGATCGAGCCCCACGTCAAGCTCCCAGATCTGCGGGGAGCCTGCTTCTTCCTCTCCCACTCCCCCTGCTGGTGTTCCCTCTCTCACTGAATCTCTCTCTGCCAAGTAAATAAATAAAATCTTTAAAAAAGAAAAAAGAACATCCTGACTTTTCTTTGCCCTCTTTCTTCCATTACATTTTGGAATCATCCTGAGAAGTCTCTGCCTCTCTCTCTCATACACACAGGTATATGCACACACATGTGCACACACACACAGAGAGAAAAATATCTGGATTCTCTGGAAGTGCATTTAATCTATAAATTAATTTGTAAAGAACTGGTGTCTACATGAGAGTCTTCTAATGCATGATAAAACACATCTCTCCAGTTGTGTAAGCCCCTGTTACATTTTCAATATACTTTTGTAATTCCCTTTTTAAAAACATCATTTTTACATGTATTTACTCCAAAAGATTTTACATTTTAACTTTATTTTGTTCTTTGATTACATTTTTAACTGATAATTAGTGATATTTACAAGTGTTCCTGACATTTATATAATGATTTTGTAATCAAAATACTTTTATTATATTTTAATTATGTGTTTGTAGATTATTTTTATGGTTTTCTACACAGGCAATCATGCCATTTGTAAACAATTAAGTTTTTGTTTCTTCCTTTCTTTTTTTCTTTTTTTTTTAAAGATTTTTTTTTATTTATTCATCTGACACAGAGAGAGAGATTACAAGTAGGCAGAGAGGCAGGCAGAGAGAGGAGAGAGGGGGAAGCAGGCTCCCCGCTGAGCAGAGAGCCCGATGTGGGCCTCGATCCCAGGACCCTGGGATCACGACCTGAGCCGAAGGCAGCGGCTTTAACCCACTGAGCCACCCAGGTGCCCTGTTTCTTCCTTTCTTACATGATACTATTTTTGCCTTGAGGAAAAATTGGTGTTAGCAGCATCTTTTCTTTTTCTCCATCTTATAGGAATAACTTTCAAAATACACCCTTGAAAAATGATTTTTTCTAGTTTTGTTTTGTGTAGATGTCCTTATGGCTGGGTTATGGACATTGGGGAAGGTTTGTGCTATGGTGAGTGCTGTGAAATGCATAGCCTGATGATTCACAGGGGCAAATTACCCCAGTGCATTACCACTGGGGCAAATAATACATTTTATGTTAATAAAAAAAATTGTCCTGTATTCCTAGTTTGCTTTTGAAAACTTATAACTGCATGCTTAATTTTAGTTAGGACTTTTTGTATACTTATTGAGATAATATTGTTTTCTTCATTAATACATTGATGTCAAAATCTAGGTAGCTTAAATTTCTAGCATTAAACCAACATTGCATTTCTGACATAAATCTGACTTGGTCATAATGATTTATCATAGTTACATACTGTTAAACTTTGTTTACATATATATATATATATATATATATATTTTAAGATTTACTTATTTACTTGACAGAGATACAGGGAGAGAGGGAAAGGGAACAGGAGCAGGGTGAGTGACAGAGGGAGGGAGGGAGAAGCAGACTTCCACTCAGCAGAGAGCCAGATGCATTCAGGGCTTGATCCCAGGACTCAGGGATCATGACCTGAGCCTAAGGCAGAGGCTTAAAGACTGAGCCACCCAGGTGCCCCAACCAATATTGTATTTATATCTTTTCATCAACTTAATTAATGAGATAGTCATGTCCTTACCTGCATTTAGTACAGTATTTATCCTACTTTTTATTCTATGGAAATGTTTAATATTGGAATTTCTCGTTTCTTAAAAAGGTATTTTATCTGAGATGAGATAGTGCGGAATCTTCTGCTTTTTTTTTTTAACAGATTAACATTAATAAAATGTCTCTCCATCTCCAGTATTCTGGGGATTTGGTTTATATTTGAGATAGATTGTTCTTATGCTCCCTCTGGATACATAATATTGAATATTTGACGGGGTGAGTGTTTTAGGAAAGAAATGCAAATTGTGAGAGTCTCCTTCCTTTTTGTTTCAGGGGCAGGCACTAAGACACTAACGAATGGGTGTGAATAAAATAGGACAACTTTCATACTAGTCATCCATGGGGCCGTCCTGATGCAGCAAAACTCCACAGGATAAGGCAAACCACAAGATCTCATTCCCTAACATAGAACTTTTTGACATACAATTATATTTAATTCTATATATCATATGCCATATTTGTATTTGTCATCATAAATTCATTGATGATATATGGTGCACTTTAATAACAGAATGATGCCATGAAATGCAAACATACGTGTCCATGGGATTTTCTTAGCCTGGAATGCATTCGTGGATTTTATTCATTCATTCTACTATTTAAATATTAGTGTACTTGGCGAATTCTCTTCCCTGTCGCTTCCCCCTGACCAACTGTTACTACTCTTTCTAAAAAGGCTCCGATGTCGCTGTTTCCTAAAAGGAGTATGACCACTATCATCACCCCACAAAAAGGGATTTTATTAGTCTGCTGGAGTTGTCATAACAGCTTAAACAACCGAAATTTATTCTCTCACAGTTCTGGAGTCTAGAAGTTCAAGATCAAGGCACCGGCAGATTTGATTTCTCCTGAGCCCTCTCTCCTGGGCTTGCAGGTGGCTGCGGTAACACTGTTCTCACGTGCCCTTCTCTTGGTGTGCACAGACCCCGCTGCCTCTCCCCTGTCCTGCTCCCCTCTTTTTAGGAGGATATCAGTCATATTGGATGAAAGCCCATCAGAAGGGCTTCACTTTAGCTTAATTACCTTTTAACGGCCCTATTTCCAAATACTGTCACATTCTAAGGTGCTGATTTAGGGCCTCAGTGTAAGAATGTAGGGAACTATAACTCAGTCCATAACAGTGTTCTTAACTACATATGATTCAGTAAAGATCTTTGCAGTTGTGTTGTGTTGAATTGTCTGTCTCTCAACAACTTTTTAAATAGATCACGGAAAAGAGGCTGTCTTTTTATACCTATATCCCCAAAGTAATAAAGCAATTTTAATTAACATGTGTTTCTAGAATCAATGTGATGTTAAGCCATATTAGAATCTAGGTCAAAAGAAAACATCAGTAACACTGGCTGGTCATGCTTTTATCTAAAGTTTTGATACTTCGTTCATCATGTTGTTTTTTTTTTTTGTATTAACTTTGATTTTTTAAAACTACTGCATTAAAATGTTATTTATCTGCATTATTGGGTTTTTTTAGGGTTTTAATTTTCCACCTGAGGTAAGTGCCTTACTCCCTTTATCCTACTCCTTTGATCCCCTCATCCTTCTTTTTTCCCCCTCATTCCCTGTATTGCATGATGAAGTTCACAAGACAAAATTCTCAGGGTTTATGCAGTAAGTATTCCTAAGACATCACAATGTAACTATCTTTATTTTATCCTTAAAATAAGTTTCGCTTTAATTCTATAGTTTTACAAAAGACATGCTTTACAATGTAGCCATCTTTAAAAAGTTCTGTATGGGGGGCACCTGGGTGTGTCAGGCAATGAAGCTTCAAACTCTTAATTTTGGCTCAGGGCATGCTCTCCATGGTCGTGGGATTAAGGCCTGCTTCGAGCCCTGCATCCAGACCCATCTTAAGCCCTGTGTGGAGCTCCCATGCATGGGGCCCCACGCTCAGTGGGGAGTCTGCTTGAGATTCTCTCTCTCTTCTCCCTCTACCACTCCACCTGCTCACACTCTTTCTCTCTCTCTCTCTCTCTCTCTCTCTCTCTCTCTCTCTCTCAAATAAAGGAATAAATCTTTTTTTAAAAAAGAAATTTCTGTCTCAGGAATAATGTGTCTTTCGAAAAGTAGTATGGAGTTGGGAAAATAACACTCTTTTAGAAATTAGAAATGTGGATTCTAGTTTTGCCTGCCAATTATTTGCTGATTCTGAAGTCTAACCTTGCTGTAGGTGATGGCTAGACAAAGTCAGGCATGCAAATTCAATATATAATGGTGCATAAACATTCAGCTGATTAAGTTTTGTGAATTCACAGACCCATGTCCAAATTTTGAGAGACTTTGATTCATTATTTCTAGGATAGTTGAACTACCTTCAACAAGTCTAATATAGATGGTTCCTGGACCATGTGGCTTTGTAGGGTACATGCACAAAAATTATCATAGTTCTTATCATATAAATATAATCTGATTTTGATTGCAGTTCCTCATGAGAGTCAGTGGTCAAGCTACGTTTAAGTCCTAGAGAGCCTCTTTTTCTAAATGAGTTTTAAAAACAGGAAACATATGAATTATGAAGTAAATTGATTCAGAGCTACTGTGATAACAGAAAAACACTCACTAGAACTGTAAATCCCTAATATTTTTACTTTGTGGTAATAATAATAATAGCCTCCACTCCATTTTGGTCTCTTGTTAATGTCATATCTTGAACACTTTACATTTACTATTTTATGTAATTTTCACTGAATCTTACAACGTAGCATATTAACCTCTATTTTTTTGAAGAATATGAGGTTTATCCAACTTAAATGATTCTTAAAGGTACAGCTGGAAATTAGATGCCTTCATCTCTAGTTCTGATCTCAGAATTTGCCACAGTTAATGCTCAATAACTGCTTGCTGAAAGAATGAGAATAACAGACTAGAGCAGCACGGAATTGATTCAGAACCAGAACCCCATAAATGCTTCTGACACAAACTAAGGATGGGCTTCAAGGGACAGCTGAGTCCCAGCCTCCAGGCCAGGGGCAAGAGCTCTCATCTGGAAGGCAGAAAGGATGCGATGGATCAGATCACTGGAAGGCAGAAATAAAGCAAAAGAGAAAGACCCCAACAAGAGTCAGGACAGAAGACTAACCTGTGAGAATAAACAGGCCTGTGGAGTTTAAAAGGGCCTAACCAATTCTCTCATTAAAGTCTGAATTTTAACACAGACATCATGAGTTTGAAGGAAAAGACAGTGGGTAGAAAACTGAGTATCAAGAAAGAAACTGTATGCATACATGGAAGTTTCCTTGAATAATCACACATGAACAGCTCCCTCAAGATTTCATATTTATAAAAGCCTTTGAAGCATATTTTTGTTTCTATAATGATCTGTACATATTTAAACATCCACTATCAGAAAATAGTTTATTTCTATTGTTATTTCAGTATTTTCTCATTGTTTCTTCATTTCCCAGAGCCAACCAATGCCTTTGACCACTGAGTGTATATACCTCCATTCTTCCGATGATTTAAAATGCATTTATACCATTTTAGAAGATATAAACACATTTACTATTGCATAAAAAGTGCTCTTCTAACTACTTCTTAAATATCTGAGAGCTCTGTGTGTGCCTATAAATTAATAAAATACAATTCTTTGTTTCTACCTTTTCATCCTCCTCTCTTTTTCTCTATTTTTTTTCTTTTTTCTTGCTATTGCTATATTTTGAGATTCAGTGTAGGAATCTCAAGAGTTAGTGCTTTTGTGATCACCTAGTAAACTTGTTTAAAATGCCAATTCTCAGCCCTACACCTCGGAAATCCTGATTCTTTATGACTGTTGGGATTCCATCCTTCTCTGTTTTGTTTGTTTGTTTGTTTGTTTGTTTGTTTGTTTTTATCTTTCACATCATATGCCAGCCAAATTATTTCTGAAGCAGGTTTTAGAGGATAATATTTTAAGAACATTTTTTATATCCCAGTATAATTTCTGTTCTGCACAAATCCTTCCTTATAGTCTCGAAGAATGTAGCTTTCTAAGGTATGTGCAAGGTGATTCTGTTTAGTCTTAATTGACTTAAGAATGCATAGGTAGTTAAGTAGTAGAATGTGAAAACCAAGTCCTTGAGGTATATTTGTATTAGAACATTAAAGCTACTTGGACTATGTCTGACTATGCTCATCATATTAATTCCAATACATAAAACTGTGCCTACCCCATAGTAGGTGCTGAATAATATCTACAGAATGAGAGAACCATTGCAAATTCTGACAATTACTCATTTCTCACATGTATTTGTCCATGGTATTCATCCCTCTTTTTTTTTTAAGGCATGCAAAACTATTTTTTTAAATTTTATTTTTATTCTTTGCCCAAGGGTACAGGTCTGTGAATCATCAGGCTTACATCTGTCACAGCATTCACCAAAGCACAAACCCTCCCCAATGTCCATAACCCATCCACCCTATCCCTACCCTCCCAAAAGGTTAAATAAGAATGAATTAGAACAAGGGATTCAAGCCACACTCACCTCCACCACCCACCCCATTTGTACAACACTGATCACATTCCCTTCCTAGTAATTATCAGTCTATCAAAACATCAGGGTTAATGCCTGCCTCTAAGATATCATGAAGAATAGACAGACCTGAATAGCAACACTTGCCAATAGCTTATATTAACTTGTTTGAGTTTCCAAAGGCTTGGGTTCCCAAAGTTTATCTTTAGCCACTTGATACAATATTCCATTTAGATAAAAAACTCATTATACAAATTATTTTTGATAAAATACTACTCATATGGATTTGGGGCTTAAGTTAACCTTATATAATAAAGCTTTTATAAATTGCAGAGATCATAAGCCTATTGAAGAGGGACAGGAAATATTAAAATTGAGAAACATAATTGCATACCTCTACTATCCCCCCAACTCATACTTCTTTTGACTAATTCCCATCCTTTGGATATCACTTAAGCATGATTTCATAACGAGAGAGTTTCTTGTTGCCACTGATTATGTTACTTCATCCTTTAACACATTTTCACAACTCTCTGTACCTTCCTCCTTTGCACTCTCCCCACTTTGTAGTTAAAAACCTGTTTATAGTTATTTCCTTATAAAAGAGTATAGTATAGAAAGGTGAAAGAAAAAGATTCACATTACACTGAAGAAATCTAGCAAATACTACCTCAGTGAAGTGTTTAAGGTTAATATCCACAGTAATAAGTCATGCGGATAGTGTGTTCTCTTCATACCATGTGATAAAAATGGCAGTTCACCTCTTGGTTCCTAAAACCCTATCCCCTGATAATTTGGGGGGGGAGGGAAAGCATAAGACAAATTCTAATATAGAGAATCTTAAGAAATATCTGATAATTACTCCTCAAAACAGTCAAGGTCATCAAAAATAAGAAAAGTCTGAGAAATTCTCACAGCCAAGAGGACCCCAAGGACATGTGAAATAAGACATGAGGTAACATCTAAGAAAATACAAATAAATTACAGACCTTAGTTAACAATGTATTCACATTGGTCCATTATGACGAATGCACCATGCTAATAATGTAAGACATTAAAATAGAAGAAGGGGTGTTTGTGTGGCTCAGTCAGTTAAGCCTCCGACTCCTTTTTTGTTGTTTTGTTTTGTTTTGTTTTAAGATTTTACCTATTTATTTGCCAGGGAGAGAGAGCCCACAAGCAGGGGGAGTGGCAGGCAGAGGGAGAAGTAGGCTCCCCGCTGAGCAAGGAGCCTGCTGTAGGACTTGATCTCAGCACCTTGGGATCATGACCCGCGCTGAAGGCAAATGCTCGACCAACTGAGCCACCCAGGCATCCTAAGCCTCTCAGTCTTGATTTCAGCTCAGGTCATGATCTCAGGTTCATGAGATGAAGCTCTGCATTTAGCTCGTTGCTGGGTGTGGAGCTTGCTTAAGATTCTCCCTCTCCCTCTGCCTCTCCCCTGCTTCCTCTCTAAATAATAATAATAATAATAATAATAATAATAGGAGAATGGGGTATGGAATATATGGAAAACTCTCTATACTGTGGTTGCATTTTTCCTGTAAATCTAAAACTATTCAAAATAAGAAAGTTCATTTAAAAAGCTGTTCATGGGCACCTGGGTGGTTCAGTGGGTTAAAGCCGCTGCCTTCGGCTCAGGTCATGATCCCAGGGTCCTGGGATCGAGGCCCACATTGGGCTCTCTGCTCAGCGGGGAACCTGCTTCCTCCTCTCTCCTCTCTCTCTGCCTGCCTCTCTGCCTACTTGTAATCTCTCTCTCTGTGTCAAATGAATAAATAAAAAAATCTTAAAAAAAATAAAAAGCTGTTCATTTATCTGTCTTCTCTGTTAGATTCTGTGATCTCTGAAAGTCAGACTGTATCTGTGTTAAACACCTTTATATTCTCAGTGCACAGCACACAAGAGGAGCTTGATAAATAATTGTTGAATGAGTGATTGAATAAATGATTGAAATAAACATTTAATAACTAGCTGTGAAAGAACCTTAATTCCCTGATGAAACTCCTATTTATATATGTAAATAGTATTTCTTCAAACCACCAGTCAGGATGCAAATTAATGCCATCTGCCTCTTGTTCTCCCACGACCTCTTGCTCTTGGGTCCCTGCAGTTATTTTCCCTGATTGACTGCCCTAAATATCTGTTTGCTCCCAAAAGAATCCCTGTGCCCCTGTATAATCAACATCTTTTGCTTCCAGTGCCAAGCACACTAGACAAATCCTTGAAAACCAACAGGAGCTTAGGGAGGCCCCTCTTAGGAACAGGCATTCAAAGAGCCTGGGCTGTTTTCTGATGCTCTTGATGGCAATAAATTCCTCTCCCAAGACTCCTTGGCCACAGTCACATCATTGATATTAGAGTCTCTGAAATATACTAATATTTAGAAAATCAATTGACTGGATAAGTTCTTTTTTTTATAGGGTTCTTTTTTAAAAAGAAAATACCCCTCTTTCTTTGATCTGGAATTAATTTCAGGCAGATCATTTTTTAGTTCCAAATCTGCCTATTGGCAATGGGGTTTTTGGTCTGAGAGGAAGATGAGATACTTAATGCGGAAGACTGGAGCACTTTGGAATATATGGTAGATTTGGTACTGTGGTATGAGAGCGCTGCCAGGGCCTTGGTTCATTGACAATTTGGCAAAGGATATTAAAAGAAGTGAGAAGAGTTGAAGCTGGGAGAGGAAAATCAGCCAAAGACTAGAATCACATTAAAATAAGAAAAACAGCAGTAGTAAAACAGCACCAACAACAAGATAAAGGTAAAAAGAAAAGGAGGAGACTTTTTCTAGTGGTGGTGTTGCCCTTGAAGGGGGAGTGGAGAAGAAGAAGCAAATATACCTTCCCCATCTTCTGCTCTCTTTTGTATCACCTCTGTACAGACACCAGAACTGAGACTGAATCTGTCATTCCAATAATTCAGTGATATTTTAAATACATTGGCTCTGGAGAGTTAATTTTGTAAATAACAACATATATTTACAATGTTACATCTACTGGAAAACGTTCCAAATTCTACAAAATTAATTTAGAGAAGAAAGAACTTTTACAAGCTCAAGATGGCTATACTTTTTAAAAGTTAGCTACAGGTAAACCTTAAAAACAAACAAACAAACAAAAACCTTAATTTAAATAATTATTTAGGCAATGTACTGATCAACGCTTTTAATGTTCTATGAAGGTCAAGCTGTCCAGTGATTAAAAAATTTATTTGTGAATCTGGAGGTCCCCAGTTATATTTTTAGTTTTATCTGTTGTCTTGCTTCATTTTTTGATCAAGAAATTAACCTGTATCATTCTCACTATCTTTACTAAAATATTTAAAAATATATAACAATGGAATCATGTGTGCTTCATCTCTATATAAAATGTGGCTTGAGGGGTGCCTGGGTGGCTCAGTGGGTTAAAGCCTCTGCCTTCAGCTCAGGTCATGATCTCAGGGTCCTGGGATCGAGGCCCACATCGGGCTCCCTGCTCAGCAGGGAGCCTGCTTCCTCCTCTCTCTGCCTGCCTCTCTGTCTACTTGTGATCTCCCTCTCTTTGTCAAATAAATGAATAAAATCTTTTAAAAAATGTGGTTTGAATGTCATCTAGAAGTTAAAGGTCCACCACAAATATGTGTACATTTTACTTCTAAGTGTGCTATTATTGAAGAGGAAATATAATAATGTCAATAATAGCTTGTATTTATGGATACCATTCACTGTGCTAAATGCTGATTCGGTACCCTCCTATTTAAACCTCCTGGCACCACGATTTCCAATATTAAGAATGTAGATTTTTTTTTCAGATAAAGAAATGTCTGCTTTAGAAAAATTAAATGGGAGAGCTGAGATGTAGGGTTAATTCAGATTGATTCAAAAGCTTGAGCTTTCATCTATCTTCAAAATCAATGAACATAACTTAGAAGTACAACCCACAGTATCATACAGTTTAACAGATATGTAGTAGTTTTCCTCTAAAGTAGACATCATAATATATATTCATTTTGAATGTGTATTAAAACTTTGCAATGCAGAGAAAGACAAATACCGTAAGATTTCAGTCACATGTGGAATTTAAGAAACAAAAAAGATGAACATAGGGGAAGGGGAGGAAAAAGAGAGAGAGGGAGGGAGAGAGAGAGAGAGAGAAAGAGAGAGAGAGAGAGAGAGAGAGAGAGAGAGAGACAGAGAGAAACATACCAAAAGAGACTCTTAAAAATGGGGAACAAACTGAGGGTTGATGGAGGGGTGTGGGTGGGGGATGGGCTAAATGGGTGCTGGGTATAAAGGAGGACACTTGTGATGAGCGCTGGACATTACATATAAGTGATGGATCACTGAATTCTACTCCTGAAACCAATATTACATGTTAACTAAGTAGAATTTAAATAAAAATTTTAAAAAGAAAAACAAAAACTTTGTAATAGAAATGTACATTTAAGTCAGAACTTTTTCTTTGAAAAAGTAACCAAATAGACCCATCATTCTTCTATTCTTCTTCCTTTATACCAATTCCAAAAAACATATTATTAATCATCACTGAGCTGACAGAAGTAGATATTATTCAATTATGTGATGTAATTATGTTTTATGTGGGAAAAAAATGACTAAAGTTCATCTTTCTCCTGAACACCAAATTATATAAAGTATGTTTCTTATCAGCTGGGATGGTTCTGTCTGTTCCCATTGCTTCCTACCCTGCTAAGAATCCACAGAATCCACAGAAAACAAGTCTGTCATGAGCCAAATGCTCACCACAGGGAACTCATTCCTGTTGGCACCAAAGCAATCTCATATTAGAGGAGGTCAGCTTACCTTCAGATTCATGGCATGAAGATAAGATGATATTTACAACATTTAGTGGGCTAATCAATTTAAGGTTAAATAAACATAATACAGCAACACTTAACCTGAAAATGAATTATCCTTAGAATGGGCTATTTAATATTAAATGGGTATTTTTTCTTATACATGAAGAAATATCTAAATACAAATCATCTTATTTGTACTTTTTTGTTTGTTTGTTTATTGGTAAAGTCTTTGCATTAAAAGTGAGCCGTCTTCTAGATAATTTTCTAAAGTAGGGTTACACATTTCTGAATGATAATTATAAATTAATAGATAATAGTGTTTTTTTTTACTTTTTCCCTCTTAACAACAGCATGTGTGAATATTTACAAATGAAGATATTTTGCTTTTTCAAATTTTTTGAAACAAATGTTATAATTCATGTAGCTATTTCACAATATAACATTATTTTAAAGTTGTTATTTTGTTTTTGGTTTTTACTATAGATATTAATCTATAAATGTCCTGGGCAAGTGGATTAGAGCCGGGAATGTAGGTGACTTGGAAACTTGTACTGTAGTAGGATCAGTGAACGTGGTCTAGCATCAGTGTACTTAATATTTTTCCAAAACCACTGAATAATACAATTAGTAGCAACAAACGGTTCTAGTTAAGTTAAAATGACAGATCTCAGAGCTGAAAAACTGTTAGCAAATACATTTGGTTTAATTTTTATTCTTATATAAGACATAAATTTTTACACACATTTTTTGCAAACCATAGGATTTAGGAACCCAGATAAGGTTACGGAGCTGAGGTCAATGTGAATTAATGTTAGGCAAGGCACTTTATGATATGATCTTAATTTCTGGATAGAAATTAGGCCTGTTAGAGATTTCTATGTAAATTACCTCTGCATAATTTTGATTTTAAGACAATTCCACTCGCATAGGATGTGGGAGGAGGCGGAAATGATGCACTGAAAAAAGATCTCATAAAACCTTAGCTGTTTCTAGGAACTATCTGAAGGATCACTTTTTCTTAGTTTGTTAGAACGTCCACATCTTTAAATAAGAAAGAGACAATTCTACTCGAAACAAGGGCTTTGTGGAGGAAGAAATATTTATGTGGCTAGAAATATAAAAGATAAGGTAAAGGTTAAGGAGACTAAAGTTTTAGACAAGAATGCTGACAGATGTGGGAATCATGTAATGTCTAAGAAACCTAGTCCCAGACATGAGAAAATGAGGAGGAAGTGAAGCTTCATAAAAAAGTAGGATGAGGGAGGCATCACAACTGATTAGAGAACGTATGACATATAAAATACACACTCAGAAATTGGATAGGGAAAACTGTTAAGATTTCTGAGAAACGTCATTAAAGAGAATGTTACTAAGAAAGGAAAGTGCATGTCCATGTCACATAGACCAAAGTATCTTCTGGTTAGCAGAGTTGCCTCAATGTAAACTTTGTTAAAAATAATTCTACTGGGTGCCTGGGTGGCTCAGTGGGTTAAAGCCTCTGCTTTCGTCTCAGGTCATGATCTCAGGGTCCTGGGATCAAGGCCCCACATCGGGCTCTCTGCTCAGTGGGGAGCCTGCTTCCTCCTCTCTCTGCCTGCTGCTCTGCCTACTTGTAATCTCTCTTTCTCTGTCAAGTAAATAAATAAATAAAATCTTAAAAAATAATAATAATAATTCTACCAATTTTTGTACAATCTCTTACCTTGATAAACAAATTTATTGAACAAGTCAAACACTGATTATTTTGGAACTTATTTCCTTTATAATAAATACTCTTACATTATTTATAAATACTTATTTATAACAAATAACATTTATATTATTATTTATCAAAATTCTAAAAGTATGGCTATGGATTTTAAGATCATAAATGGAATTCAAATCCAGGTTCCCCACTTACTGACTGACATATTCTAGCTATGCCTCAGTTCAATACATTATTCGCCTTCACTAAGTAACAACAGATTGTTCATAATAGTTATTCCAACTGACTTTCCCATGAGCAGTTCATGACCATTTCCTCTGCTCTGGACTTTTATCAATATTTATGTTTTCAGTTTTAAAATGTGTGCCAATCTGATGAATGTGAAAGGACTGTGAGCTGTAGCATGAATATGTTTTTATATCTTATTGGCCCATTGGATTTCTTTTCATATCTTTTCCCCAGTGATATGTTAGGCTACTTACCTTTTTGTATTAATTTTTAGTATTTTATATATTCTGAAGAGTAACTCATAAGAAGATAGATGCATTGAAAGGTTTCTTCTAATTGACTTTTTAAAATTTTGTCAGGGTGAAAAGTAAATTTTAATTGTAATATAGCAAAATGCATCAATATTTTATTTATAATTTGCATGGTTGCATTCTATATTTTTTAAAAAACCATCCCAGAAAAGATTGCAATAAAAATGTTTTATCTAATATTTTAGAAGTTGTACTATACACATTTGGGTTTTTAGCAATGTACACTTCAATTTTGTGTACCTTAAATTAAGGACTTTTTTTTCTCTTTTGACATTGCTTGCTCCAAGATACACTTTTTACTCTCCTCATTCTCATTCCTGTTTGAAAGGGGAGCTGAGTCCTGTGAGTCTTAATGACAGCCTATTTCTACCTGGATTGAAGACTGGAAGGGAGAGGATCAATATATTTCTTTCTTCCTTTGCTTGGAAAATGCCTCTGGCTATATCTCTTTTATAGGACCAGTTCTGTTAGGTCCAGAAAATCTCACTTCTGCAAGTTGGTACCAGGCCCTCTGCTCAGTTAATCCAATTTCCTCCATTTGACACTCCGGTTCTAGGGATGACCATGTCTTCCGCTTTTTAAAATTTTTAGACAGTCTGTTTTCTGATTAGCTTCTCAGCCTCTTTCAGTATGTATAACTGATTCCATGCAATTACCTTTTTAAGGAAAAATCATGGAAAAGCATTGCACTTTAATATTTTCTTCTCTGTATTTGTTGAAATGAATATTTTTCTCTCTGAATATTTTCATCAATAGATTTTATAAATGTAGAATCATTCTTGTACTCATACTAGAGTTATACCTTACTTGACAATAAATATTTTTATGAACTCCCTTTGTTTTCAAATGCATGAAAATGTCTTTACTTTTTTCTATCATTTTATGATGGTTTACTTTTCACATACCAGATTCACAGATATCTGACCTAGAACTTTTGTATATTCTCTTATTTTCTTATTCTCAAACTAGAACGTAATATGTTCTGTGAGGGCCGGGATTTCTGTCTCTTGTTCAAAGCTCTCTCCAGGGCATGAATACTAGTATCAGGCAAACAGTAGGAACTTGATAAATATTTGATTAGGTAATGAAACCTATTGCTGTTAATACATCTGCTACCGTCTACTTGAACTTCCTTTGCAAATAATCTGTTTTTCTCTTATGTAGTTTTTAAAAAGATTTTCTTCTTCTACATATATTTTTCTTCAGTGTTTCTATGTGTATTGGTTTGAATGTATATTTATCCTGCAGCTGAAACTCATTTCTTGTCTGTTTTTTTAATTCTGCTAAACTCTTGATAATTATCTCTTTAATCACTGTAACTGACATTTCTTACATTCTCTGGAACACTTATCTGAGGAGTGTAGGTACATACCAGTTTCTCTGTTCCTCTTAAATTTTACTTTAGTACATTCAATATCTTTATCTCTGTGATAAATTCTGAGTTAATTACTAAATATCATACTTAAGTTCACTAATCACCTTTTAAAAAAAGATTTTATTTATTTATTTGAGAGAGAGAGAGAGTGAGAAAGAGCATGAGAGAGAGAAGGTCAGAGGGAAAAGCAGGCTCCCTGTGGAGCTGGGAGCCCGATGTGGGACTCTATCCCAGGACTCCGGCACCATGATCCGAGCCAAAGGCAGTCGCTCAACCAACTGAGCCACCACTAATCACCTTTTCACAGGCAACCAGAATAAAAATGATTTTCTACTACATATTAATTTCATTATTTATATTTTTCATTCCTATCTATTATTTTTTATATCTACCTTTATGAGTTTTCACAATTTTTTTAAAGTTTTTATTTAAATGCCAGTAAATACTAACATACACTGCAACAATAGTTTCAGGAGTACAATACAGTGATCCGACGCTTCAATACACCTTCATCATTTATTTATTTTTTTTTAAAGATTTTATTTATTTATTTGACACAGAGAGAGAGAGATCACAAGTACGCAGAGAGGCAGGCAGAGAGAGGAGGAAGCAGGCTCCCCGCTGAGCAGGGAGCCCGATATGGGCCTAGATCCCAGGACCCTGAGATCATGACCAGAGCCGAAGGCAGAGGCCACTGAGCCACCCAGGCGCCCACACCTTCATCATTTATTTTTAAGTTTCCTTCATCAATTTCAGCTCTAAAATATGTATATTTCAAATCATTGTTAGACTGCTTCTTATAAATTAAATTCATCTAAAGTGAATTCATGTCTCAAGTATTGATTTTCATAGAATATATTTGTAGTATTTTATTCCATCATGTATTTTTGTATTTTGTATCTTGTTTACAGACTCATTTTGAAGTGTTTTTTCTTCTGTTTCGCTTTTTTCTGTCTTTCCTCAGAGCCATTTTGCATTCTCCTCTCCAGTCAGTCCCCCATCTAGAATGAAGTCTTATGTATTTGTAGTTATTGCTGATTGTCATGAAACTAGTAGGAGTTGGCTACATTCTTTGAAGGCGGTATTTGTGCCTTTCCCTGCTTGTTCTAAATTACCCTGTATCCACAGCTTCTGATAAAATCAAAGGCCTCCGCTGGTGGTCTAGTCTTTTTCATCACCATCCATCAGGACTTCTATTGCCATTTGCCTAAAGCAGTGAGTCTGGCTTCGGCATCTCATATATTATGTACAGTCTCTTCCGCATAATCTCTTGGCCTTGGCTGCAGGTCTCTTGCTCAGCGTCCTGCAGAGCAGTGGTTTCAGATCCTCACTTCCTTTAGTTTCTGTTGTGTTTCTGGCCAATGGAGATGTTTCTGTTGCTTTTGAGCATATAAATGTCTTTTTGACTCTCTATTTTTATATTTCTTTTGACATAGCCTTGGTTTGGAGCAGACAATGTACTAAAGTGGGAAATGACAGCTCTGCCTTGAGCATAAATACTATGCCTTAATTTGTATTACTTTAAAATTCTGAGTTAAGGATTCAGTAAATATTCCT
This sequence comes from Ailurus styani, assembly GCA_002007465.1. Classification (NCBI taxonomy): domain Eukaryota; kingdom Metazoa; phylum Chordata; class Mammalia; order Carnivora; family Ailuridae; genus Ailurus; species Ailurus styani. The sequence goes on from LNAC01000029.1 coordinate 5,276,679, forward strand.
AAGAAAAGCTAATATTTTTCTAGACATTAAGTATAGGTATGGCATGTTATAATTATCGCAAAGGTTTATGACTCAATACTAAAAACACCTTATGAGAAAGATGTTATCAGCCCCAGTTTCTGAAGAGGAAAAACTAAATTATACAGTAGTTTTTAACAGACTTAGGCAAAGTCACAAAATTTTAAGTTCCAGAAGCAAGATCAAAACTAGGTACCGTGATTCCAGAGACCATGTATAACCATTTCGCTAAACTCAACAGCAAATGCTTTGGCAAACTCTAAAACCTATGTTGTCATTAGGTAGCAAGTAAGAATCAACTGTCTTGTTTTGGGAACTTTTCCTTGTTCTTCATATTGTGACAAAGTGGCATGCTTATTATATTGTCTGTGCCTACAACATAGCTTATGCCATCATCTTTAAGTTTCTTTAACAGTGGTTGAAATCAGGAAAAAGCAATTCTATTATATGCCTAGAGGAGAATAAGCTCCTTCTACTTAACTTCATCTCCTGATGCACATTACTTGTGGGATGGCTGACGGTTAGAATGAACAAATTTCTCTTCCAGCTTTGTGAATGCATCTAAAGGATGCCTGAAGGTGAAGGTGAGTTATGCAGTACATTCTGAAAGCATAAAACTTGGTAAGAGTGCATTTCTGACATGCATGGGTTCGACAGCCTGAGAGTTCATGTATTATACATGCAGACACAGCCTCCAGTCCCGGGAACTCCTTGCTGAGTGAATGACAGCTATAAACCCATTGTCTATCACAGACTTTCGTAAAATTTATTATGAGTGGATTTCAAGGTGGGTGTCTAACCTTATATATGGTCTATGAGCTTTCTAAATTCTGTGGTTGGTTTATTTAAGAAGAGCAATTACTGCACTACTTATGCTTCTAAGACAGCACTGTAATATTCAACTTGTATCAAAAAGACAAAAACAAGTAAGTCTAGAAAATTATATTCCAATTTTAGTATTGTGTAGTAATTATCTGACCTTGGACATATTACTGTGACACCTCTGAGGTCAATTTTAATTGGTAAATTACTGGTAAATTTGGTGAATTAAAAAAAAACTGGAGGCTACTGATAAATATTCTTTCCAAGTTAATAATTAAGTGGATTGATTTCTCTGGTTTAAAAGACAAAAGACGAGGTTGACTTTAATTTTTTCCAAGGGCTATATTTATTATGTTCACATTCACCATTTTCCATATTACTATTTTCTCTACCGCTGTATGTAGTTGAGGTGCATCAACACGAATATCACTGAAAGATCCTACTCAATAGCACAATCTATTTTTTTGTAATTGGCGAGTTAAGAGTATCTATTTAAGACATCATTCAATACAAATCTCAAAATATTCCCTGTAAGATATTTATTTTTTTATATTCCAAATGAGGCAAGTAGGGCAGGAATAGATTTTACTAAATGCATTATAGAGTTGAGAAAATCCAGTGTGTGGCAGTCATAAATTGTTTCCCTAGTGTTGGCTTTAGGTATGGGGAAATTGAGGGTTGGGGAAATGTGACATTGTGGTCAAGTCCATACAGAACATGTACCATGTACACACCATTCAGGCATACAAATTTGCTAAAGAAAACATTTATACAAGACATTTATCTTTGTGGTTTACTATCTGAAAAAGAAATATCAAATTCTCCTTTTTTTCTAATAACTAATAACATAATTTGTACATGTACTGTGATTTACTTTCCCTTCACTCTATAAAAGCAACACATTAATTTGCTTTTTATTTACTTTGTTGGGAAGTAGAAGAATGTCAGACAATAGTCATCATTGCGATGTCCATAGCTGAGTTATAATTATGTGGCAGAAAACAAAGGCAAAGACTTTCTCTCAGACTGTGCAGACCCTACCAAATGTCTTCAAGCATACCAAAAAACAAAGACACAGAGGAAAGTGGTAGGAGTGTTTAAGCAGATAGTGGCAAAAAATCTTAGAGTTAATATAATACTAAAAGCAGATTTTCCTTAAAAATGTACATTTACAAAACTAATATATTTATAAATTTAAAATATTTAATTTATTGTTGAGATCAACTATCAAACACTGAAACGAATTAAGTAAACAGAAGAAGAATATAATAATCATGGATTGGTAGACTCGGTATTTTAAAGACATTAATTTGTCTCAAACTGATTAAGTCTGATCCCAAGTAAAATCTCAGATTTTTTTTAACTGACAAATTAAGTCTAAATTATACATTGTAATAAAAGATGCAAGAATAATGAGATAATCTTAAATAAAGCTGGAGATTCAAGATGTCAAATATTATCATGAAACTACGCTAATGAAGGTGATATGATATCAGTGCCAAGACAGACCAGTGAAACAGGGTAGAATACATGGTATGAACTCACACATTTGAATTCTTTCACCTTTATCTTGCAATGCATTGAAAGAAAGATGGCCTTTTCGGTACATCGTGCTTAAATATATACTTCTCTCTCTCTCTTTCCTTATCTCCCTCTCTTGAAAATGTTTCTATTTTGTTAGCTTAGTAAAGGAGACAACCAATACAATTATAATGAAAGTTTATATGAAAGCACATTGAAAAATAAAAAGTACTATAAAATGCACAATATTGTAGTTGATATCATTGTTATTATTGGGAGTTTTTATTTAAAGAAACAAATTAGAAAGTATGTATAGGGCAGCATTAATAAGCAAGAAAAGTATTATTGCAAATTTAATACAATTTAATATATGTTAAATTTTATGAGGTCATCTTAATTTAATATCCTGAATGGTTAATTAACTGAAATTTTTGCCTTGGTGTCTCTAAAATTTAATTAAAAAAAATTTCAACATGTAATAAATGTTCATAATTTAAAGATAAAAATGGGACTGCAAGGCATCTAATAAAAATTTCCTGTTCTCTGCTCCAAATTTACCCACTTTCTTATTCTGCTTCCTACTGCCAACTACTTTCACAACTCTGTTTCTCCCAACATGTATTTCTATACCACCAATATCACACATCTTCATCTATTTCTTTCTTCTAATTTTGTAAGTCATTTGTTGACTTTCACTTTAAGTGATGAGGGCTCATTCACTTTATCAAAGCCAAAATTGCATCAAAGTAAAACGGGCAAAGATGACTTTTTTCAAAGCTATTGCAACAGGACAGAGAAAGCAAAGCTTGATCTGAATTCAGCTTCCCTGAAAGAATGCCCTGGAGAGGTTTTCTGAGCTGAGCTGGGGGTTTCTAGGCCAATGTGTTTATTAACTGGGTTTATTGCGTCAAATCTAAGCTTCACAGTTTGTGAAGAGGTAGTTTCACAGTTTGGAGCCAGGCATCTACAGAAGTTAGGCTCTTACCCTATCACAGAAACTGGAAGACAGAGGTGTTATCTACATTGATGATTATGTTCAAGAAATGGTTCCCACGTCCTGGGAAAGGTGTTAGTGGGTAATAAAACAGGCAAGAAGATTTTGAAAAGGTTTACATCCCAAAGGGGCAGAGAAAATATTTAAAATGAAAAGTTTTCTACAGTAAATGCTGTAAGAAAAGAGAAGTCATGGCCTGAAGTCAGGAAGGAGTTTGTCTAAACTTTATCAGGCTTTGCAAATCATTAAGGCCATTTTGGTCAACTTACACCGCAACTTTTATGTCAATCTATGTAAATATAGAAGTGATCAACATGACTAGGATGGATTTTTAAGATGATTAAAAATAAAGATTATACTTTTTATACTTTCTTCTTCAGAGAAAATTATTACTCTGCACTTATATCTTGGTAATAACAGAGCTGACATTTATTGAGCCAGGTTGTGTGCCACGGTACACATGTCATCTGCACTCATAAAAAATAAGATATGAGTTCAGGAATTATTCTAATTAGTATAATTGAAGAAACTAAGGCTGAGAGAATTTAAACAATTTAATATGAACTGTAGAACTCACTGTTCTTTGTCACACAAAATGTCTTCCTCTTTCCTAAACTTACAACACTCCTTTACTTCTCCTTGTCTTCGAACATGGTGTGGCCTCTCAAAACAGGCCACCTCCTTGAATACAGTGCACTCATTAATACTTTATGACCAAGTGAAGACATTGTCCCTAAACTTGCTACATTCCCCCTATCAAGAGAACTGCAGCCTATGCCTCCTCTTGTTTCCATACACCTCTCGGACAACTCTTCTGGAGTCCATATTGTTTAATTTGTGCATGGCTGTCCTCTTCCAGGGGAGTGTGAGTCCTTGGAACACAGACTTTATCTCATTTGTCACTATATACTCAAGCACATAATATATACCCATGTATGTATTCATATTGGTGGACCAAGAGTAGGTAATCCTTCTGAACTAGGTTCATGTTCAAACGGCCATTTCTGTTTGAGATGATACTATATAAACTGATTGATGACTCCCAGTTACCAATTTTAAGTAGCTGGGAGCTTTGCCAAAGAAGAATCATAGATAATTTTACTTCTAGAAATGAACGATATTACTATCTTTTCAACGAAAAGCTCAATCATTAAATGATGGCAGTGACAGAAAAAGACATCCTAAACTAAATACAAAATAAAAATTAGTATTTGATGTTATTTGATAAAATTGTCCTGGAAAAGCATAGTATTAGATACTTATAATAAAGAGTAAATGAATTCACTAAAAATAGAAATTTCTGCTCATAATGTAAGACATATATTGATTAAATGTTTCATTATTTGAAACTGCGTGTATTTGACAATTTTCATCTGAAAGCTATTATTCACTAGGATTTATAGGAGTTATTTGCCTTGGGGTAAATCAATAGGATCCTTTCCCTTTTACACTTAAAAGAAATCCAGCTGCCCACAAACTGTCCAACATTACATAACAACGTAACAACACTGCCCAATCAGCACTGCATTTCAGAATCCTGATAGTTGCAGTTATGTGGTAAAGCTGGTATATTTTATCAGCTACTAAATAAATAAAAGTTAAAATCTTCCATAGAGTGACTAGACTTCTTTTTTGTTGTTGTTGTTGTTGCTTTTAAAGATTTACTTATGGGGTGCCCGGGTGGCTCAGTCATTACATGTCTGCCCTCAGCTCCAGTCCCCAGGGTCTAGGATCGAGCTCTGAATTGGGCTCCCTCATCAGCAGGAAGCCGGCTTCTCCCTCTCCCACTTCTCCCTGCTTGTGTTCCCTCTCTTGCTGACTCTCTCTCTGTCAAATAAATAAAATCTTCAAAAAAAAATAAAGATTTACTTATTTACTTTACAGAGAGAGAGCACAAGTAGGAAGGGCAGAGAGAGAGAGAGAATCTCGAGCAGACTCCGCCCGTTGAGCACAAAGCCCCCAGGCAGGGCTCCACCTCACAACCTTGAGAGCATGACCTGAGCCGAAACCTAGAATTGGACGCTTAACCAACTGCACCACCCAGGTACCCCCAGACTTCATATTCTTGACCAATTATTTCTCTTCTGATAATTAAGGAACCATTTAAATTTTAAGAATGTACTTCTGGAAGTGAGTATTCTTTGTATGACGATAAACCTAGGAGTGCAGTCATTTTGCAATGGGCAGATCGGAGATAAGGGGTACAGTGAAGAGGAAGACTCGATCAAGACAAGAGTGTCTTAGAAATTTTGACAATTCTTTAAAAACAGTTGGTTTTCAAGTTTAAACTTGCCTACCTTTAAAGTAAAACATATGCACTCTCATGGTTATATATTTCAGACCTCTTTCTTACCAAAGAAGTGAGAATCAGATTACTGCTTCACAGAGGTCTGTAAGACTTTATCCTAAGAAATACGATATTACCATTTTTATTTAAATTCAATTAGCCAACATATACTACATCATTATTTTTTGATGTAATGTTTAATGATTCAGTAGTTGCACATAACATCCAGTGCTCCTCACATCAGGTGCCCTCCTTCTTGTCCGTCACCAGTTACCCCATACCCCATCCCCCCTTCATGTCCATCACCAGTTGCCCCATCCCCCATCCCCCCTTCATGTCCATCACCAGTTACCCCATCCCCCTACAGACCTCCCTTTCCACAAACCTGTTTGTTTCCCTGAAGTCAAGAGTTTCATATGGTTTGTCTCCCCCTCTGATTTCTTCCCATTCAGTTTTTCTTCCCTTCCCTTATAATCCTCTGCACTATTCCTTATATTCCACACATGAGTAAAACCATATGATAATTGTCTTTCTCCAAATGACTGATTTCACTTAACATAATAGTTCAGTAATAGCCCATAATAGTCCAGTTCCATCTATGTCGATGTAAGTGTTGGGTATTCATCCTTTCTGATGTCTGAGTAATATTCCATTATATATATGGACCACATCTTCTTTATCCATCCATCTGTTGAGAAAGTCACAGCGAAAGGCTTAAGAGACAAGGCAGCATACTAAGGCCATGATTTGCAGTAGGTTACTTGGATCTTGACTTTGAGATATTTTGTTCAATTTTTCCTCCTTTCTTCTTTTTCCTCATTTGTCTGTTCAGGAACTTATTCACTAATGTCATTAAAAGGCAAACCCCTTCAGAAAGATATAGAACACAGATGGTATCATTCAAATGGCTTTGCTATATAACCTGCATCGATAGATAGGTGATGAAAAATAAGCTTCTTTCTAATGACTTAAACTTTATGTCATTAATTTTTGTCATCAAGTTTCCTGCAGAAGAAATAATCTTGGGTAGATCTTGTTGAATGAATAGATTAGATGACTAACAGAATTAGGATGCCAAATATTTATCCCAAAGTATGCTACCTTTTTATAGATCCATTCACAAGTAACTTTGCTGTCCCAAACACTCATCAGAAAAAAGTTGAAGGCTATTTCCAAAGATATCTAATAGTTTGAGGAAAGTTATTTCCACTTTAGTAGCCATAATTTTCAGTCACTTGAAAGGTGATAATTAAGTGGCCATAAAACATTCCCATTAAAACTGGGAACAAAAGGAGAAAGATCATGTACACAGGCGCACAAACATCTCTGCCATATTTAGTTGTTTTCCACATGTTGGTTTGACTCGTTTTCTTTCCATATGTCAGAACTCCATATCTATGAGCAGACCTATTTTACTTTTTGTTTTTCACCTTGAATTCTATGAGAATAAATGAAAGGCCTACAATTTGCAGAAGGGTCACTTGAAAATCCTGACAATCAGCCANTTTTTTAAGATTTTATTTATTTATTTGACACAGAGAGAGAGATTACAAGTAGGCAGAGAGGTAGGCAGAGAGAGAGGAGAGAGGAGGAAGCAGGCTCCCTGCTGAGCAGAGAGCCCGATGTGGGCCTCGATCCCAGGACCCTGGGATCATGACCTGAGCCGAAGGCAGCGGCTTTAACCCACTGAGCCACCCAGGCGCCCGAGAGACAATTTTCTAATACAGCTGCTGAATCACTTCAGTGAGATTGTGTGAACTAGATATGATGTTTAGCTCAACTTTAAAGAACATAGGTTTTGTGCATGGTCGTTCATTATCTTTGTACATACCTGAAGAACAATCCACTTCCAGTTTAATATAAAGTCTGTTGAAATAGCATCAGGTAATAAATATGAACATATATCAGTTCAAACTGGAAAGCACTGTATTTTATATTAATTTTATATTTAAAATATCCAGGAGTGGGTAAGATGGGAATGTATGCCATCTAGATAAATTTCCATAGTAGTTTGAAAATTTTCACAACTGGAATTAAAATTTTGTTGAATATTAATTATCCTTAGAACATTTTTCCTTGAAAATGCAAATATGTATATAATTATGAAGGTCCCTGCCTTTTGGAATGGTAAAAATAATATATATGTGTATATACATACATACATATATATATATATACATATATATATAAACTGTTGTATGCAAATGATGAATCATTGAATACTACATCAAAAACTAATGATGTACTATATGTTAGCTAATTGAAAATAATAAAAATAAATTTATAAAAAGGAAAAAATAATATATATAAACTATATTTGAAGACTGATTTGCTTTTATAAATAAAACAAAATCTTGTATTTTATTTTTCAGAATCACTTTGACACTTGTTTAAGGTGATGCCACTGCACAGGGCACTGATGGGAAAGCTAAAGCTCATAGAATTAATTCTATGTTTAATTTTGAATTATGTAAAAAGAACAAACTTTTATTAAAACTTTTTCTATATCAAGACATATTATTAAGCATTTAATATTAATTATTCAAATTTATGTTGAAATTTCATGCTTTGAGGGTCCTAGGCTATTATGCCCAAATAGAAAAATAACTGCACACATTAGAAATTTGTTTACTTACTGGAAAAATGTTAGATTATTGAATTGGAAGCTTCTTTGTGATTGACCAATTATACAAGGGTTGTCATGGTATCTAAGTAAGATTCACTTAAGTAAGATTTAATTAAGACTTATTTAAAATCAGATGCTTAGACATACATACAGACACTGCACCATTTTTTGGTTGTTAGCAATTCCTGATAACCTTAGGAAGACCTTGATTTGATTCCCAGAAATTAATGTGTCCTCTTGGCAAGCTCTGGCATACCTGGTGAGACTTGCTATGATACATTCGCTGACATCAGAAATAAAAATACCTCATAAAATTAGAGATAGTTAAGACTAAAGGAAAAAGAGAACTGTCAGAAAATTATTTCATGATTTTGTATAATCACTGGTTACCATCAACAAGTTACTACATTTACAAAGAGATGAGCATTATAGTAACTTCAGAATCCTTTACTATCTTTGTTAAAGTAAACTTCAAAAAGGTAAAATCATACACAGAAATAAATACTTAAAATAATGATTACTTAATATTATTTTATGATTTAAAACATAATATTTGAAAAATATCTTTGTTACATCATTGACAAATAATTGGTGTTTTTAATTTCATGTAATTAAGAAAATATTTATTTAAGGTTTATTTATTTATTTATTTGAGGTTTTTAAAATAAATTTAAAAATTTATTTAAGGTTTTTCAAACATTGGTGTGTCCCAGTTTCTAGAGTTAATGTGCTAATATGTATCTACATGGATAAGTCTTTTTAATAAGATAGATAGTTCTAAAAATAAAATAGTTCTATGATGTGTTTCCTATAGTGGGATTAATGTGAGAAAATTACTTGAAATTCCTTTTCTATTATCATAATAGTAAAGTAATAATAAAATCCAATGACAATAATAATGATGACAATAGCAGCAAAAATGATCTACTAATTTAAGAACTTAATCAGATCCCAGGAAATAGGATGAGAGCATAAAATAAATTTTATTATTTAACTATCCCAATAATCCCATGAGGAAGGTATCAATACTAGTCTTCTTGCAAAAAAAGGAAACTGAGGCATGGAGATATTAAGTATATAGCCCAAGATCATGTATCTAGAAGGGTAAAGTCAGTATATTAAAAGATAAGTAAATATGTATGTATTTTCCCAGATATTATGCACATGTCTGAATATACACACACACATATATGCATATTATGCATGAACACATGCACATATATAATTATATATTAATCTAGAAGTATACCATGAAATTATAAAAGTGGTTATTTTTTGAGAAGGGAAACAGAAAAGCAAGAGTAGGAGAATCATTATCCATTCTTGTATTATTTAAATTGTTCCAGGTAAGTGCAAATATACCAGTTATTTTCAGATATATGTGTACGAATATTTTTTAAATATATTTCACCCATCCCCTACCCACCTCTCCTTTCAAACCACCTGTTTGTTCTCTGTATTTAAGAGAGTGTATTTTTGTTTGTCTCTTTTTTCATTGTTCATTTGTTTTGTTTTTTCAAAGCCCACATATGAGTGAAATCATATGGTATTTGTCTTTCTCTGACTGACATATTTAATTTAGCATTAATACCTTCTAGGTCCATCTATACTGTTACAAATGACAAGATTTCATTCTTTTTTATGACTGAATAATATTCTATTGTAAACACACAATCTTCTTGATCTTCTTTATCCATTCATCTATGTGTAGACACTTCAGTTGCATTCATATCTTGGCTATTGTAAATAATAGTGCAATAAACATACAAATGTCTGTATCTTTTCAGTTAACTGTTTTCATTTTCTTTGGTAAATACCCAGTAGTGAAATTACTGGATCATATGGTGATTTCATTTTTAATTTTTTTGAGGAACTTCCATACTGTTTTCTGCAGTGGCTGCACTACCTTGCACTCCTAGCAGCGTGTGAGTGTTCCTTTTTCTCTACATGCTTGCCAACACTTGTTATTTCTTGTGGTTTTGATTTTAGTCATTCTGACAGGTATAACGTGATATCTCACTGCTGTTTTGGTTCGTATTTCCCTGAAGATTAGTGATGTTGAGCATTCTTTTCATGTGTCTGTTGGCCATATGAGTATCTTCTTTGGAAAAATGTCTATTAGGGCTTCTGTTCATTTATAATTGGATTCTTCTTTTTTTATTTTTGGTCTTAAGTTGTATGAATTTTTTATATATTTTGGATATTAACCTCTTATTAAATATATGTACAATATTTTAAAGAAATACTCTAATCACATCCTCTAATGATACTATATCCATAAAATATTATATATAACATATGTAAAGCTATATTAACATATAGCATATATTGTGAGTATATGTGTATTGTGAGAGAGAGAGGAAGAGAGGAAGAGAGAATGAGTATGCTACCCATCTGAGTTTATATCATAACTTAGAACAGAATCTCATAAATATTAAGAACCAAGTAGGTATTAGCTATTATTGTTATTTTACAGATGGTAGAAATCTACTATCTTCACATTTAGGTACATATGTATTCTAGCTATATTCTATTCACTTAGACTGCATTTAAATAACTAGCTATGTCCTGAAGAAAATGTTTTTTGTCGGCCTCTGTTACTTTCCTTAGCATTGGCATTTTAAAATTTCTTATGAGTAATGAGTAATTTACTCAAAAATTCTAATGCTCTTGGCCATTTAAATGAAAGTTTGTGCTTACTCGTTATGACCTAAAAGTTTTACAGCCTATGCAGCTATGCATTAATCGGTTTAAGAGACTAACCACAAGATGGCAGTGTTCTCAGAGAACTATATGATTCTAAATAGGAAAGTGCCATACATACTCTCGCTGGACTGATCTTATTTGAAATGATCAAATAATTATTTCAAGATGTTATTCAGATGGACAGTGACTGACAGGAAAAATCTGCCCTAATACCATATATCTTTTTCTCCTACAAAGTCATCAAATGTAATGAGTAATATTTGAATTATGTAGGAAAAAAGGGTCAACCAGATACTAAGAAATAACAGAAATAATGGTATTGCAAAGCAGAATAGTTCCAATAGAGTGAATACAGAGAAAGCATGATAACTTATTTATTATTTACTCTGGACAAGTCAAATAATTAGAAGAACCAGTAAGAGAAACTGAAGAGATGATAAAAGTGAGAGTATAAGGGGATGTTTTAAGTAATAATTTCTTCAACTTGCACAGGAGCATGAAATTGTCATGTATTCTGATCTTATCCATGCTTTAACTTTAAATTAAATGATTAAAACTGATTGGAAATTCATCAGAAGGGTTAAATATTAGTTTTCATTGTTAGAACCACTTCAATACTACTCATAGGTTAATGAAATTTTCAAATAAGATAAAACAAAAGCAAACGAAGAAAACCTGTATTAACAGCACAATAACAAAAAAGAAAGAGGGATATGGGCAATAAAAGAACCCTATATACAGATTAAGTTCCCTATATGGGGAATTTAAAAATGCTTACTTTATGCCATTTTTACTCTTAAAAAATATTACACTTAAAATTTTTATTCATCCTCTCTTATAAATATTAATCTCATTTCCCCACTCCTTTCTGTCCAAAATTAAAAATAAAATAGAAGCTGCAAATATAATTTTCCAGTTTCTTTCTTCTCTAATATTCATTTTTTAAAAAGATTTTATTTATTTGTTTGACAGAGAGAGACAGCAAGAGAGAGAATACAAGCAGAGGGAGTGGGAAAAGGAGAAGCAGACTCTCTGCTAAACAGGGAGCCCAATGCGGGCCTTGATCCCAGGACCCCGAGACCATGACCTGAGCCGAAGGCAGAGGCTTTAACCTACTGAGCCACCCAGGCGCCCTAACATTCCCCTTATTTATTAACAATGTATTTCTTATTCTATTTCTCTTCCATTTCATCGTAACTTGGAATATATCTCATTTTATTTCCTTTCTTTTTCGGTCTTACAATAATAAAGATGATTTTAAAAGTTTTAAAGAATTAAAAGACATTTTTAAGTGTTTTGAAAACAGATTTCTGTTAGTACCATCTTATTTTATATATCATTCTTTTGTAGTATGTAAAATTCTGGACATGGTTTAAGAAAATACAATGTATCAAATCAAAGGAATATTTTATATTACAGATTTTGAAATTGGAAGAAGACATGGGTGATATAAGAAAAATAATAATCTTTGTAAATCACATGCACAATTACAAACAAAATATCTTGGAAGTTATTTCCCTATATGGAAAATACCAGTGTTCACTAGATTCTGGAGAGCTCTACTTACATTTAAAAAACAACAAAAAAGAGTGAATGAGTGAGTGAGCAAGTGAGATTATATATATGTGTGTATATATATATATGTATGTGTATATATATATATATAGAGAGAGAGAGAGAGAAAGGATCATGGGCATACTATTTCCTTGTCTTTTATTTATTAATGCAGTTTTCCCATATTGAAGTAGCCAATGATAATTATTAAAGGAACAGATCTGATGAGATAACACAGCAAATGTGCCTTCGTTTGTTTCACTTACAATATAACCATCTCCATAGAACCATTCTACATGTATTTGAACATTTAAAATGTCTCTTTCTTTCCATATATATGTATACATATATCTGTATGTATAATCAATATATATACGTATATATGTATACATATATGGATATGTATACATATATGGATATATGTATACATATATATGGATATGTATATATATATGAAGACTGGAGCATTCTATAACTTGTTTCTCCAAATTACTTGTTCCTTTTTTTCTGGTTGGATAACAGACTTACTAAGAAATTTCTCAACTGGTTCCTTTGGATAGTCCCTACATTTGCTCCCTTGATGTTATCCGCTTTCATTTTCTGCATAATCTTATTCTCCTCATAGTGCATTCAACTTGTCCTCCTCTGGCTTCTTCTCCATCTAACAGATAACTCTTTTAGCTCTTTTGTTTGAAATCCAACTTAGAATCAAGCTTCGCTAAAACCAAAGCCAATAACCTGCTACACACGGTTGCCTTTGTATCTGGAAATACTCTCAAATTTCTTCTCTTTTTCTTCCCTTTGCCATTTTCCTATACCAGATATCATTTCTCTCCAGACAACTGCAGTTAAGCTCCTACAAATAGCCTTCCTGCATCTACTTTCTGCTCCAGTCTTTCTGCTAATTTGCCATCAGTGTTTTATATCTAAAAATAACACACATTCCTTCAGCTGGCATTTCTGAGTACTTAATATTTGCAAATCACACAGTAGTATGAAATACAACTTTAGAGGGTCCCTGCCTCCATGGAGATTAATGAAAACAAATTAAATCATTCACATTTCTCTTTGAATAATCTTAATCTGATTTTATATTTTACTAAATGATGGTGTCTTCCATTAAAATGTGGGGTCCCAAACAGTAGAAACAGCTTGTTACCATTGACGTCTCTATACAACAGAGGCTCAGGCTCACTTCCTTGCGAACAGCAGACACGCAATTGATTTTATTCATTTATCTTTAAATGAATTATCTAGCTTTAATTTTACATAAACAAATTTGAAACACATGACTTTGAAGAAGGTAATATCAATGTTTCTATTTCTTCATTTATAAAGCAGATATGTTTTAAAAATTTCCTTCTGGTGGGTTCACATGAAAACTACATATTTTATCTGTCAAGTATTGTTTTAAAAACACTTAAAATAACACATCTTTATTCTGATTATAGAAATAAACTGATGAAGGATAAAGAAAAAAAAAGAGAAAGAAATGACATCCATGTTTGGAGAATTATTATAAAGTTTGATTCACCATCTTGTCTTCCTTTCCAGGCTGTGGTACATGAATTATTTTCCAAATTTTATTTTAGCAGAAGTTTACTCCCAGTAACATTACATAATTTAAATAGAACAAAGTGAAAATGCTCTATTGAAAAAAAAGAACTTTGTTTAATGTCCCACCCCAAAAAAGTCTCCTTGGTACTACCCTACAACCAAAGACCACTTTTAAAATCACTTCTCTAGGAAAAACCTGGCATGGCAAGAAAGCAAGCGGTTTTTTTTTGTTTTTTTGTTTTTTTTTTCTGGAAGTGGCAAGGATTGGTGGACGAATGGGTTGGTGCATATTTTCAGCTGCAGATAAACCACCCATAGTTTACATTTTTACTGCCTAGGCAGAACCATTAAGGCATACATTATAAATACTCCTACAAAGATTTTAGTCAAAGGATAATACAAAATCTTGTGTGAATGGCATATCAATTCGCTTATAAGAATACTTTTGAATGCTTTGTTTGGTTGTGTATACTTGCATAAGTTGTTTTACATTAAAAGAAATCTATAATTAAGATTTTTAAGTGTGGATAAGAGGCTAATGAGCAGTACTTTCAAAAAGGAGGAGGAAAAAAAAAAACCAAAACAAAAAAGAGCTCTGAAATTCCTTACTGATGATGATGCCAGCCACAGTAGGACTTAGGGAGAGATTAAAAGAAATGAAGAGATCTGGGTCATTTTCAGACAATTAAAGGAAAACTGAGAGGCATATAAATTCTTTTTAAAACTACTAGACCTAAAAGCCAAAGCCTGCTTTCAAAGTCAAGCTTTTTGTTTGTTTGTAGTAGGTGGAGTGACATTGCAGCAATTTGTCTCTGTTTCATATCTCCAGCTTTAGGTTGGGGACATCTACGTTTGTATCAGAAGTAAATGCTTGTGATGATAAAAATGTATGTGAAAACATGTGAAGCTCCATTAAGGACTATTATATGCATAAAAGTCTATGAATGATGGAAAACATGCTAGAAATAATTTGTCTGAACAAGCTTTTGGATTGTTCACATTTTTGAAAATCAGTACCAACAAAGACAAGTTATATGTGATACATCCCACTTCTGATATTTTTCCTTTAGTTTTGATAACATGTAAGGAGTCCCCTAAACTACAATATTCTCTGAAGTATCCCTGATATCAATTGTCATCATGGATCTTCAGCTCTCTAAAGAATGGGTAGCCTAGTCATTTCTTATTAAGTAAGTTTTTGATTATCCAAGGTAGTCTCTGTCCCACTTATCAGAGATGATAAGGGCTCTTTTGTAATGGGGAAAAAAAAATGACCCAGTATCTCACTGTCTCTTTTCTTTTTCTTTTTTTGTTTTTTAAAGATTTTATTTATTTATTTCACAGAGGGAAAGAGATCACAAGGAGGCAGAGAGAGCAGGCAGAGAGAGGGGGAAGCAGGCTCCCCGCTGAGCAGGGAGCCCGATGCGGGCCTCGATCCCAGGACCCTGAGATCATGACCTGAGCCGAAAGCAGAGGCTTTAACCCACTGAGCCACCCAGGTGCCCTCTTTTTCTTTTTTTTTTTTTTAAAGATTTTATTTATTTATTTGACACAGCGAGAGAGATTACAAGTAGGCAGAGAGGCAGGCAGAGAGACAAGGAGAGGAGGAAGCAGGCTCCCTGCTGAGCAGGGAGCCCGATGTAGGCCTCCATCCCAGGACGCTGAGATCATGACCTGAGCCGAAAGCAGAGGCTTTAACCCACTGAGGCACCCAGGCACCCTCACTGTCTCTTTTCTTCCAAAAAGTTATATAATCATTCATTAAAATCTTTCTTATTTTGACATCAGTTAAAGGATAGAGCTCACTAGGATGAAACTTTTTAAGCCAAAAAAGAAAACTAGGAAAAGTAACTTCCAAAACACCTTTAATAATCTGAATGATATTAACAGAGAAACCTGAAGTGTCCTATTTTATGAGTCAAGAATTCACCAATGGAGGATCTTACACAATTTACACATTCTAGGGGAACAAGTAGTTTGGGTGGGTAACTTACTGAAAATGAAAGTGCATTAAAATCAAAGCAAAATCCAAATACTTCTTGGGGTACCTGAGTGGCTCAGTCAGGTAAGCCACCAGCTCTTGATTTGTGACTAGGTCAAGATCTTGGGGTCCTGGGATCAAGCCCCTCACTAGGCTCTGCACTACTGGGGATTCTCCTTGTCCCTCTGCCCCTCCCCCCACTTGTGCACACTCACTCTCTATCTCAAATAAGTAAATAAAATCTTTTTAAGAAATCCAAAAACTTCTTTATTATGAATTTCTCCACCTAAGTGTGTTTCTTGCCTTAATCTTAATTTGTAGTATGCTGTTGTAGAAGGGATAGTACGAAATGTGGCTAATACATTATTTAGTCAGTTTTGAGCATAATAATATTGAATTAATGTTAAATTATCCATGTAGTAACTAAGAGGGCTGCTACCACATCTTAAACAAATATTAAGTACTTGGAAGGAAAGTAACCCTACTAGAAACAATTAACATGCTACATATGTCATTAAGCTATAGTTTGGTTTAAAAAATAGTCCTACCATTTTAATTTTAAAATTGAGTAAAAATACAAACAGTAAATAAGACAATTTGGAAAAAATATGATTTTTTATCTTTAAATGTGTGTGTGTATTTCTGTGTGAGTGTATGTGTATGTGTGTGTGTGTGTGTTTAGCAAGGAATGATTTCATAACTCATCTTTTTTTAACATTTTATTTACTTGAGAGAGAGAGACAGAGGTGGGGGGGAGGAAGAGGGAAAGGGAGAGGAAACATAAGCAGACTCCTGCGCTGAGCCCAATATGGAGCTTGATCTCCCAACCCTGAGATCATACCTGAGTCGAAACTTAGAGGGGGACACTCAATCCAATGCTCCACCCAGATGCCCCTCTCTTCACTGATCTTTAAGTACCATGCTCATGTTTTAAGAATTCTGTAGATTACACATTATTTTATTTCCTTTACTTTTAATTCATTTTTATCCAAACATTTATTTTCACCACCCTTTATTATCCTAAAGTTTCTGAAAACTCTGAGTAAAAAAATCTATGAAATATGGAGTGTTCAACAAAGAAAATTATTTAGAGCAAGCTGATTTTCAACAGAAGTAATGAGAAGGGATATTTGGCTTTTCATGTATTGAGAAAATAAACTATTTACAAAAATTCAAATCCTTCTTATTTTCATTTTATTGTTTCTTTTACTACTTTTATGAAAACAATACCTTCTTTTTATATAAAATTATAAAATTCAGTTAAAAAGGAGCTTTTCTGGTTCCATACAAATTTTAGGATTGTTTGTTTCAGCACTTAGAAAAATGCCAGTAGAATCTTGATTGGGATAGCATTGAAAGTATAGATTGCTCTGGTAGTATAGAGATTTTAACAATGTTTATTCTTCCGATCCTTGAGCATGGAAAGCTTTTCCATCTTTTTGTGTCTTCTTCAATTTGTTTTATGAGTGTCCTGTAGTTCCTTGAGTACAGACCCTTTACCTCTTTGGTCAGGTTTATTCCAAGGTATCTTATGGCTCTTGGTGCTATAGTAAATGGAATTGATTCTCTAGTTTCCCTTTCTATATTTTCACTGCTAGTGTATAAGCTGGAAAAAACAATCCTAAAATTAGTATGGAACCAGAAAAGACCCCAAATCGCTAAGGAAATGTTGAAAAAGAAAAACAAAGCTGGGGACATCACATTGCCTGATTTCAAGCTTTAGTAAAAAGCTGAGTTTACCAAGACAGCATGGTACTGGCACAAAAACAGACACAGAGAAAAATGGAACAGAGGGGAGAGTCCAGATAGGAACCCTCAATTCTATGGTCAAATAATCTTCAACAAAGCAGGAAAAAATATCCAGTGGAATAAAGACAGTCTTTTCAAAAAATGGAGCTGGGAAAATTGGACAGCTATGTATAGAAGAATGAAACTCGACCATTCTTTCATACCATACACAAAGAAACTTGAAATGGATGAAAGACCTCAACATGAGGAAGGAATCTATCAAAATCCTAGAGGAGAACATAGGCAGTAACCTCTTTGACGTAGGCCACAGCAACTTCTTTCAAGACACATCTCCAAAGGCAAAGGAAACAAAAGCGAAAATGAACTTTTGGGACTTCATGATGATAAAGAGCTTCTGCACAGCAAAGGAAATAGTCAACAAAACAAAGAGGCATCCCACAGAATGGGAGAAGATATTCTCAAATGACACTACAGACAAAGGCCTGATATCCAAGATCTATAAAGAACTTCTTAAGTTCAATGCCCAAAATAACAGATAATCATGTCAAAAAATGGGCAGAAAACATGAACAGACACTTATCCAAAGAAGACATACAAAAGGCCAACAGACACATGAAAAAATGTTCATCATCACTAGCCCTCAGGGAAACTCAAATCAAAACCACATTGAGATACCACCTTACACCAGTTAGAATGGCCAAAATCAACAGGACATGAAACAACAAGTGTTGGAGAGGATGTGGAGAAAGTGAAGCCCTCATTCACTGTTGGTGGGAATGCAAATTGGTGCAGCCACTTTGGAAAACAATGTGGAGATTCCTCAAAAAATTAAAAATAGAGCTACCCTGGGCGCCTGCGTGGCTCAGTGGGTTAAAGCCTCTGCTTTCGGCTCAGGTCATGATCTCAGCGTCCTGGGATCGAGGCCCACATCGGGCTCTCTGCTCAGCAGGGAGCCTGCTTCCTCCTCTCCCTGTCTCTCTGCCTGCCTCTCTGGCTACTTGTAATCTCTCTCTCTGTGTGTCAAATAAATAAATAAAAATCTTAAAAAAAAATAGAGCTACCCTATGACTCTGCAATCGTACTACTAGCTATTTACCCCAAAGATACAGATGTTGTGAAAGGAAGGGCCATATGTACTCCAATGTTCATAGCAGCAATGTCCACAACCACCAAACTGTGGAAAGACCCAAGATACCCTTCAACAGATGAATGGATAAAGAAGATGTGGTCCATATATACAATGGAATATTACTCAGCCCTCACAAAGGATGAATACCCAACTTTGGTACCAAGATGGACGGGTCTGGAGGAGATTATGCTGAATGAAATAAGTCAAGCAGAGAAAGTCAATTATCATATGGCTTCACTTACTTGTGGAACATAAGGAATAAAATGGAGGACTCTAAGAGAAGGAAAGGAAAAGTGTATTGGGGTAAATCAGAAGGGGAGGCGAAGCATGAGAGACTGCAGACTCTGAGAAACAAACTGACGGTTTATGGAGGGAAGGAGGAGGGAGGATGGGTCAGCCTGGTGATGGGTATTAAGGAGGGCACGTAATACATGGAGCACTGGGTGTGGTGCATAAACAATGAATCTTGGATCACTGAAAAAATTTTAAAAAAGAGAATAAATATGTTGGGTCTGCCTATGCCTTAATTTGGAAAGGTTTTGGCCAATAGAGAAAAAAAAAGGAGCTTTTTGAAAATCAATAATTTTACTCTACTAGAAACTATATATTTACATATATCGCTTTTTAAATTTATTTTATAAATAGTAACCCATTCCTCATTCACTGTCATTAAATAGACATTCAACAAACAGATGCATTTTTCAAATTGGACCAGTAGTTATTAGAGGAAATCTAACTTTAAGGGTAAAAATTATGTTTCTTTTCAGGCATTTTAATTCCCCATACCTGTGGACATCAGAGTTCCCACTGTTATTGCGGGGAAGCCTATGACTATACTGATATCCCCCACCCCAGAAATGGAGTAATGGATTATTCTGGCAAACACGCTCTTATAATATATGTAAGATGTATACCAATTTTAGAAGCTCCGCATGCTTCCATGCAATATGTGTTTATGAAAAACTAAGATTCTAGCTTTCCATTACTCTCAACAGCATAGATGGAAAAGATTTCATTTGAGAATGTAGAAACAAAGACCAAAAAATGTAAATGAAATATTTTAAAATGCATAAAATAAAATTAACAAGAACAACTAAAATCAAAATAACATAATTAGGCATCATTTATTGACTAAATCATTTTATAAAATATATCTATCAATATAATTTTAATATTATTGCTAATAGTAATCAAGACTTAGTCATAAAAAAATCCTCCAATCACATAGAAACTAAGCAAAAAAATGACAAACTGGTCTCATATTAACCTAAGCCAAAAATCGTTAACCTCAATATTTTATGAACTTTGTTCCAGATACTAGTTTATTCACATATTTGAAAGAGACAAAAAGAGAGAATCAGATAGGTTTTATATTTGTAAGTGTGCTTTAGATATATTTTTTTATAAATTATTCATCTAATTTTCTCCCTGGTATATGTATGAAATTTTTATTTGTGAAGGATCTAACAGTTTTAATTTCCAGCATGACTCTTGAGTAACCTTGAGCCCCACAACTATTCCTCTCCACCTTCCACCATTTTGCTAAATCCAAATGGCCAAAATGACAGCTGTTCAAATGCAGAAATAATCCATCCCCCTTGTGAAAATGAGTTTTGAACAACTATTATGGAAACTAGCTGAGCTTCAGCTGCTCCCTCTAGTTAAGTCTACCTTTCTTCTCCAAGGTAGGCACATCTTTCTGGGTTGTGATCAGGCCATGGCATTTGGAACTAAAACTGATGCCTAGAAGTTAACATTGCTTCTACAGTTTTTGGTGTGACTTGGAAGGGGCTGGATCTGCTGCTTCTAAGCCAAGGTCATTTCTTCAAAGCTTAAGTGCATAAGACCTATCTATACCTTTGTTTTCTTTCTCAGATCTTGCTTCTAACCAGTGTTCTATATTCTTCTGTTGAATACCACCTAAACTTAATTCTTTATCTTTAGAGTTCTTGGCATAGGCCTCTTGATACAAATCATTTTCACTATTCCAGAATTGTTATGGATGAAGTGAGATGCTGAACTGAGATTAATGGAATCTTTTTTTTTTTTAAGATTTTTTACTTATTTGACAGAGAGAGAGAGAGAGTTCACAAGTAGGCAGAGAGGCAGGCAGAGAGAGGAGGAAGCAGGCTCCCTGCTGAGCAGGGAGCCTGATGCAGGGCTGGATCCCAGGACCCTGAGATCATGACGTGAGCCGAGGGCAGAGGCTCCACCCACTGAGCCACCTAGGAGCCCCTGGAATCTTCTTATCTATCTCTCTTTTGTTCTGTTTTAGTATTGATGATCAACAGTCAGTGAAACTCCCATTCAGTGTCCAGCATCTTACATATACAAAGGTGCCACAGCACTAAATACTGAAGCTCTTATAGGAGTTTACCAACAACAACTTAAAATTTCAGTGGCCACTTGGGGAAATTGAGATTAAAGTAATTCACCTATGTCACATCTTAGATTTAAGTCTTAGACTACAATTATTCCATGTATAGCATAATTAGTTTTTGATATGTAGAGGCTTCTGAATTAGAGGAATATTCTAAAATTGCTTCCCTGATATATTCCTTTTAAAAAACTTATAAAAATATAAAGAATCTAAAATCAGAACTCAAAACTCTTTCTTTCTTCTGACTCAAATCCAAACTTGCTATCCATCATGCCTCTTATACCTCAACTTCTTCTTCTCCATTCATATTAATTGTCTATTACTGCATAACAAAATACCACACACTTAACAACTTAATACAACAACCACTTATTACCTCATTGATCTGTAGGTAAGAAGTCCAGGTGGGACTTCTGTTTATGATCTCATGAGGCCAGTCAAGGGGTCTGCAGGCTGCACTTAAATTTGGGAGCTCACTGTGGCTACTGGCAGAATTTGTTCCTTACAGTCAGAGGAATGAGGTCCCCATTTCCTTGCTGACTTCCAGAGTCCACCTACGTTCATTTTTGTGCCTTTCATCTTCCACACAGTAATAGCATATCCATTCTCTCTCAAGCTTCAGATGTCTCTGATTGACCCGTCTATCACTATCCAAAGAACATTATCTATTTTCAAGGTCTCCTCTAATTAGGTTAGGCCCACCCTAACATTCTCCCCATCTTAAAGTCAATTGATCAGCAACCTCAATTATATCTGCAAAATCCCTTTTGTCTTGTAATATAATGTATTCTCTGAAGTAACATCAGGAGGTCATGTGAATCATCTAGAATTCTGCGCCCTACACCATGGCTTTGTATCTTCAGCTCCTTCATTACCTTCACAGACCCTCTCCTTCCTCTACCATACCCTCTCATTGGGCAGTATTTCCTCTTGATTTCTTATACTGTGGTCAGACATGAGACCTACCGTGCTTGCCTTATGACATTAAAGCTCGGTTAAAATTAGATTTGTTTAGTTGAGAACTTTCCAAATCCTCATGAGGAGGAATGAAAGTTCACAGAATATAGGATTTTTCTAGCAGCTTATAACAAGTCTTGAATTGAACCCATCATCTTATCAGCACAAGAATTATGGGGGAAAAAAGCAACTGGCTAAGGAAGACAGGATGGATTGAGACCCAAATGAAATCAAATATATGTATCAAAGTTTGACCAAGGGTAGATAGAAGAAGAGTATAAAAAGTAGAAGATAATCTCATAGTATCTGATGCTGAGGTTTTTGCTATCCATACTGATTGATCAATATCCAATGCTGTAAAGGGGAGAAATGTAAAAGCCCAGAATTTAAAGGCTATTTCACTTTTACCTTCAGAGAATATTCCACTCTCATTCAGGAAGAAAATACTACTACTGGCCTATCCACTTTCTTTGGGGATGGTCTTAATCCTGAAACATCAAGGGATGGCTGTGTACTTCGAACATACTTTGATTTAAAAAGAAAGAAAAAAACATTAGACACCAATTAATGCTCTTCTGATTAAGCATTTACATGAACACATACCCATGTCTAAATTAGGAAAGACAAATATACCTATAGTTTTTGTACAGGCAATGGTCACTGAAAAAACAATTATTCTGCCTTCACTTGAAAGACAGACTCTAAATAGACAGAGGACAAACTTTGCCTGACAGAATAACACCTCTCTGAACAATTAGTTGCCCTGGTCAGCCCACAATTTCCCTTAATAAAAAGGTAGACATTTCAATACAACTGCAAATACAAAATGTTCTGTTTCTATTTGATACTGTGTCTAGCCTCTCTACCATAAGCCTTATTGCTTTTCCATCACTTGTCCTTAGAGTAGCAAACAGATTTTACAGGTAGGCATCTCAAATGACCCTCAGACTCTGAATTTGTCTCAGGCACTTCCTGCCTCTCTGGGCTTTCTCACTACTGATATGCTTTGCTGTGTGCTGAATGTTTTTAGCATAGATCTATTTTGCATACAGGATACTACTATTAAATATGGACTAGAAGGCCTCTTTCTGAAACATCCAGAAAAATAATTCCCAGACTGTAATTTAATAATATCTCAAACGGAGTTTGTCTATCTGATGTCTCTCCTACCAGTGTCTCAGAATTTAAATCTGACCATAATAGCACCAGGGCCCAAGAAAGAAGATATGAGACATACGAGGGACCATGAACCCTTAAGGATCTCAGCTGATCTGGACACTCCTTTGCTGAAACTGGCCCCATGCTCATTTAAGAACAAGACTATTGAAGCACTGCCACTCATAGACACTGTCTATGTCTCCCCTGCCATACATATTGGGGTGTTTCAAAGATTAAACCTTATTCTTGACTTTCCTGGCTAATTACCAAAAGCTCCTTGGATAATTCTTCAGTCGAATACTGTTAGAATACTGTTCATAGGACACTGCTGAAATTGGATTCCTAACTTTTTTGAATTAGCTAGCCCAATATGTGACCTGACAAAAACTGTCATAAACTATGTCTTGCCCTGGACAGACTTATTAAAGATTGTATTCTGTAATATAAAACACTCTCTTTTAAAACCCCCTTACTCTTGAACTTCTGCATTGTCATGAAACTTTTTTTATTTGTACATGAAAGATCATGATAAGATTTTGTGTTCTATCTCAACAGGATCAAAAAAATCAGAGACCCATTGTTTATTGATCCTGTAGCAAAGGACTAGCCTCTTATTTAGGCACAAATGCAACAAACTCCAAGCTAACTGAGACTTCTGACAACTAAAATCCTAACATCTCCACATAACCTCTTATTCCCTCATACCATTCAGATATTTTTTTCTACAAGACTGAACTCATACAAAATGCTTCTTCTCTTCCCTGTATACATTTTCATCCATTGCTGTAAGATTCTAAACCCTACAGATAATTTTCCCCTTCTAGTGGATGGTACACCTTGGGATATTCATGCACTCATGAGAAATTTTTGGGGCTTCAAACCTCCATTTCAACAACTCAGATTTAGAATTGCTTTCGGATAGCTTCTATTTGAAATTTGAACACGGAGGTTTTTAAGCTGGATTTGCATACACAATAAAATCAAATTGTTCGAATCCAATTTCCAAGGGCCAAATCTTCAGTGGTTTGTCAGACTGTAGCTTTTACTGAGACCATCAGTTAATTAGAGAGTTAACTGAGAGAAAGGAAATGTCTATGCAGACATCAGATAATCCCTTCAAGTAGGTAATGATTTTGCTATGCTTTAGAAGCAACACAGCCTCTTAATTGCAGCTGCTACCTCTATTAAATATCACAATCATGTAAAAACCCTACTAGCTGCTTCCTCCAAAGGCACTGGCTATAATAAGTAGGAAGCACATACTATAAAGCAGACTCAAAAAGCAAAAGGCATTTCCTTAGACGATTATTATGCTATATGAATCTCATGCTATTCTCAAAGTTCAAAATTCAAGGCCAGGCCAGACTAACTTGACTAGTGGCACTGAGTCTGGAGTCAACTCTAATCTTAAGCACTGGATTCTCCAGTACCACTCAGGAAAAGATCACATTACCTGTTCCAACCAGATTATCTTTGGTGGCAGCAAGACTACTACTTGGTCTACCCTAAAATGCTAAGACAGTCTCTCAATGTTACCTCCTTTCTTCTGTGGAAAGAAAGAAAAAATAAATTGAGACTCACCATGAATGGGTATCAGTGGGAAAATTTCATTAAGATTAAAAAGAATGTCCCTGGGGCAGTTCTCACCTTTCAAGCACACAGTCCTGGGAAAACTATACAGGTTGGATATGGAGAGGAGTTAAAACCTGTAGGCCTTTTGAACATCTAAAATGGGTTTATTCAGATACAATTTTCCCCTATGTTGTTCAATTTCAATTCCAGCACACTTGTTTTCTGGCTGGCAAAAGGTGTTTCCCTGCCTAAAGCAACTGTTCTGACAATAGAAATATTGAGAAATAGGGACGCCTGGGTGGTTCAGTTGGTTAAGTGGCTGCCTTCAGCTCGGGTCATGATCCCAGGGTCCTGGGATTCAGTCCCACATCGGATTCCTCGCTCAGCGGGGAGCCTGCTTCCCTCTCTGCCTCTGCCTGCCGCTCTGCCAGCTTGTGCTCTCTCCCTATCTCTCTGACAAATAAATCGATAAAATCTTTAAAAAAAAAGAAATATTGAGAAATACGTATTCATATATATATTGAGAGAGGAATACAGTTTTTTGAAACAATGATAAAGAAATTATATGAAGTTCTGTCTTTAACCCAGAAGTATCTCTATCTCTATTACCTCAAGACCTCAGAGAAAACAAAATGAGTGTATGACCCATTGAACCTAAAACTTACAAGACTAGACAGGGAACTTCAGTTTCCTTGTTCCAATCTCTCAAAACCTTCAGATCCACTCCAACAGAAACATCACAGATTACCCCTATGTGAACTAACCACGCAACTAGGGATCTCACCCTCTGTCTTTATTCTACTATTTCAAAGATGGCTAAAAATGGATAAATCAGTAGTCATTTAATACAGTATCCCCAACCATATCATCAGCATGTCCCAGTGGCTTCTTCCTAGGATAAATCACGGGTATTCCTGCATGACCTTTGGCCCAGAGTCCTGGTTTACTGGCTACAACAGCAATGTAAGACCAATATTGAGCCTCACTGAAAGATACTTACCATGTACTATTAACCACAGAGAGTTCAGTGGAACTCCTGGAAATCAATCTTCACATTCATGTTTTCCAGTTAAAAAGATACCATAAAACCACCTCCCAGATTTCTATGCCAATAGGAGACCTAAAACTAAAAGTATCTCAAGTTTCTCTAGAAGCTATCAGCATCAGGTCAGCATTTTCTTAATTTCCTCTATCTAGTATTATTGGAGTTCTCATATTACAAAGTATATAGCCAATCCTATTAGTCATACTATGTGCATTAAATCAGCAATACCTCATGTAGCTGAGGCCTGTCCGATAACTAGATCAAACCTTGGATCAAGCAGCAGATTGTTGATATTATAGCTCTAAGATATTTGGATTAAGAGCCTCAAATGAGAGAAATCATTAATTCTACCCTTTTTTTTTTAACTTGGCTTTTAAGGACATGATTTTCCCACTATATTGTCTTAAGAATTTTTATTGTTAAAGTTAGATTTTAAAGTATTTCTTCTATTCTTGATTCTCTGGGTAAATCTAGACGATCAAGGAAGTTTTTGCAAAACTGTAGATATCAAAGTTCCCTTTTCTACTGTCTCAGGATAGAGATAAGAACTATTCTCCTACTAAATACCAATAGTAATGGAACCTTGGCTAAGAGATATTGTCCAAGACTTTCTGGTAATCATCAAGTCAGTAACTTGTTTTTTCTGTTGTCGATTATTGGTTTTTCTCAAGAGACTTCTATCCACTTCTGACACTTCTAGCCACTTACTGAAACATGATTGAAATGAAGCTGCAAAGACAAAAGTCACAAGAAAACATGATGACAGTTCTCACCAAGCTCTAGACTGCCATCAGCAGCAGGTCTGGAGTTCTAAATAAATCTTGGTACAGTTGAGCAATGTGACTTAATCTCCCTATTCACTAGAAGAAATATCCACTGTGGCTCTCACATTCTCTTGGCCTCTGAAGCTGCCCTTTCCTACCCCTCTCACAAAGGACCCTAGCTCTTACAAATACTCTGACTCAAATCTCTCAATAACATCAAATTGCAGAAAGTATTGCTAATAATCAAAAGAACAATTCTTCCTCTTCCTAATATCATTTTTAAAGGTTTTATTTATTTATTTGAGAGACAGAGAGAGAGAGAAAAGGAGAGCACACAAGGAGAAACAGACTGCCTGCTGAACAGAGAGGTCAATGTGGGGCTTGATCCCAGGGCTCTGAGATCATGACCTGAGCCAAAGGCAGATGCTTAATCCACTGAGCCACCCAGGTACCCCTTCTTAAAAACATTTTTGACCAACTATTCCTGATATTAGCTGAACCTTTGCTAAAGCTCCATAGAAGTCCCTCCTTTTTACCCAAGTTAGAAACTTCATCAGAGATCTCTCATCCTGCATCACTCTGAATGAGGGCTTATGCTTAGCGGTGATGTTGAATTCCTTCCTTCCACATATTAGTAATTCAGGAGTTAATTCATACTCATTACATGTTTATATAGTTTTTAGTTCCATTTATTCAACTCTTTTCTTTATTATTACTAATGAAAGGTGAGGATATCTTCTATACCTGAAATCTTCTGTTTTCAATATCATTTTGGCAAAAACCCTTTTATCTATTTGCTTTACTAAACATTTAAGTATGCCCATAATGTCTCTGATGATTTTCATTTTCTATATTTATTTATTTACTTCAAAAGTGGTTTTGAAGTGGTTTACTTCAAAAATGGTATTTGGGTTTTTTTTAATTTTATTTTTATTATTTGCCCAAGGGGTACAGGTCTGTGAATCATCAGGCTTACACATTTCACAGCACTCACCATAGCACTAACCCTCCCCAATGTCCATAACCCAGACACCCTATCTCTACCCTCCCACCCCTCAGTAACCCTCAGTTTGTTTTGTGAGATTAAGAGTCTCTTATGGTTTGTCTCCTTCCCAATCCCATCTTGTTTCATTTTTTTCCCTCCGTATCCCCCATGGCCTCCACCCTGCCCCTCAAGTTCCTCATATCAGAGAGGTCATATGATAATTGTCTTTCTCTGATTGACTTATTTCACTCAGCATAATACCCTCTAGTTCCATCCACATCCCTGGAAACGGCAAGATTTCTTTTTTCTTGATTTACTCCCCCTAGTAATACTTGGGTTCCATATGTTGCAAAGTATATAGCTTATACTATTAGTCATGGTACATGCACTAAATCAACATGAGTTCTTTACAATAACTAGAAAACATGGATTTGGAAGGAAGAAATTATGTAGAATATAACTTTCCCCATTCACTTCTTTCTAGATGAGAATTAACAATGCAAGTATCCTATTTTTGATTCATTATTATATACTGAACAGACCTTTACGGGATCATTGTAGAGTTAAGAAACAGAATAATGATATATGACTTTTTTTTGAGGGGTTTTTAAAAGCAATGGAAGCTGTTTTCAGAAAAATGCACACAAGTAGTTACTTATACCTAAATCTTTACGAGCAGTTTTAAAGAGTACATAGATTCTTGAAGTCAGTCCCATATGCCTAAGTATCTACAAAAATCTACACTTTTTCTGCCTAGAAGAACCCTCAAGTATTTACATCATGTACTGTGCTTCTGTTTTGTAGTTGTCTTGTAAGCCTATTTTTTTTAAATCTTGGGTTGACAATAAATGAATAGTTTAAGCAACTGACACCAGGAAGTGCCCTATATGTGTTCACCTCAAATGACTCAATTAATATTGCAATGAATATTTATTGATTCTCCCCAGCATTCACGGCACTATCACATAAAAGCTATTTGTTTTAGTGTTCTCCTGTGCACATTTGGGCAGAGATTGATGAAACACTTTAGTTAATTTAAACAGAGACCTTCTTTTATATAAACCTTTCCTGTAAAAATAGAAGTATGCACATTTAGAAGTCTACATAAACAAACTAATTAAATCATATGGCAAGTTTGAGATAATCTGATGGATGATATTTCCAACTTTGCTTTGTAGATAAGGAAATATTTGAATAAGAGAAGAAATTCACACTAAGCCCCACTCACCTATCATTGTCACTTTGAAATTATCATGTTGCTCTATTTTTTGACTATGTCAGTTATAAAAAGTAGTCCAAGAAAATGAATCTAGACAAAGGAATAATCAAGAATGGCATGTTGACACCTATCTTTCTGTTTATATGAAAGGGACTGAGATTCCCAGTTTAAACCCAAACTGTATATCATTGTAATTCCCAGTTGTCTGATTCAATAGCAAGGTCAATGTCTAAATGAAAAAGAGCCTGGACAGACAGTTAGGAGGAAACCATCATATGGGTAGAGAAAATCTTACACGTATCTTGGCTCAGCATGAATTTTGCATCAGTAATAATCAGTGCCAAAGAAGGAAGGCAGACGGGCATTATTTGGAGCACTGTAGATAGGACCTCTTACCTTGGACATTAGTAACCTCATGGTGTACAGTTACAGCGGTCACTAGGGTGCAAAGGGCTCCTGCTAGTAGAAGAGCATTTGGTAGAATAATATGAAAGCAGTCTAGATCAGAAGAGGAAAACAGGACAGATTCTATATCAAAACTGAAAGAGATGGGTGGGGGGATGGGTGGAATAGGTAATGAGGATTAAGGAGTACACTTGTGCTGAGTACTGGCTATTATATGAAAATACTGGATCACTATATTGTACACCTGAAACTAATATTACACTGTATGTTAACTAATGGGAATTTAAATAAAACTTTAAAAGAACCAGAAGAATGTGTTGTATTCACACATGGTATACCTATAAGTCATCTTGGCTTACGCACATCATACATTTCCTTTTTTTTTTTTTTTGAGAAGCAGATGGATAGAATTTTATTAGTTGTGGTGAACATGAGATGCAAAGATATGTAGCTTACTGCATAAATACATATAACAACAATGAATGAATGAATGCTGTAACACTTCTAATCAAATGTTATGTAATCAGTTAATAAATATATACTAACTACTTACATGCCACACACATATAAGTATGTAAGTACTATGCAATGGTTCTTGCCATTCAAAGAGTTGCAATATGTTTGGAAAAATAATTATGAATTCATCTAATGAATACATTTATATCCATACAATGTACTACTCCTAAGAAATAAGGAACATGTGAAAAAATATCTTTTTTCATAAGAAGAGTACAAAGCAATGAATGGTATATTTGATACACCAAATCATGCCAATGTAGTGAGAGATAATTTTAGTAGTGTGTTGAAGCAAAAAGAAATAATTTCATATTGAGATCTTCACACTTATCAATTGTACAAATTTTGACAAATGGCAAATCCTATGACTCTCACTTATCAGTATAGTAATTTTACATAGAGTTATTGTGGAATTAAATACAATTATAAATGTGGCAGGAAATATATTACTTTCATTTGCTTTGTAACAAGGTGAGTCTTAGTACCTAATAGATACAGAGTATCTAGATGTACTACTTATCCTCTTTAAGTATATGTTCCTGTGATAACCAAATGAATAATGGTGTGAAATGGTGCATTCCTTTGGATACATAAAGTCATAGTCATTCATTCCATAGTCATTCATTCAGCAGTATATTTACTTTGCACACATTACACAGTGTGCAAGATGCAGGTTAAGAAGTGTTTTTTCTTAGTTTGTTTTTATTTTTAAAAATGGATAGGACGCTATTCTCCTAGAGATTACAGTCTAAGGATAGAGGCAGGCACTATATAATAGCAAAAATTACATCTTTAACACTATGATGATGACTCTGCATCCCACTGTAAAATAATAATGGGCACCCGATTGTCCTCCTATTTTAAACATCTAAAGAACTCTTTTAACATATTGGAAAGATACCATATGATTTTAATTACTAAGAGAAGGGAAATAAACAAAGCCTTAATTTTGCCCCAATTTATAGCCTAGGGCAGTCTCAAGAATACAGGGCAGGAAAAAACCAAGCAGAGTCCCGCACTCTCTCCCAGACGCTGCCTAGTATGAGGAGACGGAGATCAAAGTTGAGGTGCTAAGTGTCTGGTAAAGATGTTCTCTTTAATGAATGGCTGAATTAATAAATCACTACAGGTTTTCTGTTTAGGAGAACAGAAAACTCTGCCATGCTTTATAAATAAAGTTAAATCCATGGAGGCACGAAACAGGAGATAGAGCTACAAAGTGAGAGTTGGTAACCTTCAATTTTTTTGCACAACATATGTTTTGAAGTTGTTTTAATTTTCTAGTTATTTTCCTCTGAAGATGTTCCAGTTTGTAATATTGCATTTAAAACTTGGAATTTTAGCACAAAACAATGATTTATCTCTCTTTAATTAGGATAGGACATGGTAGTTTTTAGCAATATGTTTTTATGATTTCAAAGGTTAAATACTCTTGAATTTAATTGCAGAATCTACCATGAGTCACTCCAATAGCTCTTGCTTTTAAATGTTTCTAAACTGATATCAAATAATACAAAAGAATCTTAAAAAATACTTTACAAAGGATTACACAATATCAGTATTATACAGTTTGATACTAGTTCAATTCAACTGATGAAGACATATGAAAATAAACAGGACAGACTAATTCTTGCCTTCAATGCATTCTAGTACGGTAACAAGGAGTTATAAATCAATAATTAGCTGTATAATACCGGATAATTCTCAATAATTTATATTATAAAGAAAAAACATATTATAAAAATGGGAAATTGCTGAAGGCCAATACTTTCAAGTTGTGGTATACTATGCATACAGTGTACAAATTGCAACCAGACTCTGATCACAATACTACCAGCACCCTAGAAGCTGCTCTTTTGTCATTTTTGCAAT
This sequence comes from Ailurus styani, assembly GCA_002007465.1. NCBI lineage: Eukaryota > Metazoa > Chordata > Mammalia > Carnivora > Ailuridae > Ailurus > Ailurus styani. The sequence goes on from LNAC01000029.1 coordinate 5,308,496, forward strand.
AAATAGTTATACAAGAAATATTTTACTGTTTTTTTATTTTAAATAAAAGGATTTATATAGGATGTACTCTTTTGTATTGATTATTTTTCTTCAACATTTTTGAGAATTCATTGATATTTTGCATGTAAATATACATTTCCCATTCTAATTATTGTATAATATCCCAGAGTGTAAATATACCTGGTTAATTCAATTACAGATGGATATTTAGGCTATTTTCAGCCTTTGGTTATAATAAATAGTATGCCTATGTATATCGTGTTTAATGAAATTTGGTGATGGGCCCCAATTTTAAATAAAGTCTTTTCTGAGGAGGTGTTATTGCAACAAGATTTATATGATATACTTGTTACTGTTGTTGTATAACAAATTATCTTAAAATGTAAGAGCTTAAACAACCAATTTTCATGCAAATGAATTTTGTGGAAAATTCAGATATGACACAGTGGGATGATTTGATCTCTGTTTCATATCTCTGACTTCAACGTGAAAGGCTCAATGGCTGGAGATGGCTGAATGGCTAAGAGTTGCAGTAGTATATGGTATCTGGGTACCATACCAGTTGCAGTGGTTTATGGTACCATTTATGGTACCTGGGCTGGGATGACTTGAAGTCCTTTACTGCTGATTACAGTATATATAAGTGGACTCTCCATGTGTCTTGGCTTCCTTGAAGCAATGCGTTTTCACAATAACTGGACTTTTTACATGACAGCTCAAGACCTAACCATGAGTGCTCCAGCCAAAAATACCTCAGATATCACACAGCATCACTTCTGGTACACTCATTGGTCAAACCAGCCTCTTGATGCAAGAAGCCAACACAGAGATCTATCTAGAAAAGGAATGCCAAATAAAAAGGGTGGGGGAGTATATTTTAAAAGCTCCTAAAGTCAGCCAGGCACGAGATGTTATTTAATGCAGAAGAAGAAATATATCTAAAATTTCGAAGTGGGAAATGTTTTAACTTTTTCAGAAGGAGGAAAAAAGACTGCTTAAGTATAGTAAAAAAATAAGGGGTAGTAGGCAGAGGACATATTTTTTCTTTTAGAATATTTTCAGTCATTATGTAGGCCATAAAGCATTTGGATCCTATTTTATGTTCCAGCTATTGGAAAACATATAGGGTAGAGGCATTATCTTATTTACATTTTAACAATATAATCTTTTTTGGCAGCCATAGAAATAATCATTTGTAGGGACACAAGAGACTAAAAAGCTCTTTAAATAATAAAAGTACATGATAATATTGGCTAGACAGTGGCAGTAAACATGGAAATGTGGAAAAGTGGATGGATGAATCTGATAATTTCTTTTAGCTAATTCTTGATCATTCAACATTCAACTATATATCATCATTTTCCTTGAAATCTACTCTGATCTTTCTCTACTGACCCACCCCAATTCAGGATAATTTAAGTATTCCTGTGCTGCTTCAGGAATTCATATATACATCTGTATTTATCCACCATATTATGTTAAAATTAACTATTGTGTATATTTGCACCATAAAGGTTATGATCATTGAGACTAAGAATTTGGTCCTTCCTGAATTTGTATCCCTGAGGACAAGAAAAATTTAGTAACTGGAAAAAAAATCTATGTTCTTTTAAAATGTTTAAGTACTTTAGTTAATAATAGTTGCAATTGATATTTTAGTGTATAATTAATATACATCATAAATAAAACCTTTGTGTATATAATATGTATCTCTATACTATATATATAAATACACTCTTTTCATTAAACAACCAACTAAGGAGACACATTTCTTTACATAATTTTTAATTATTTCTAAAGTTTTACCAACATTCTTTTGCAGTTTTAGCTTGCTCCTATGCAGTTAAGCATGTCATATAGTGATTTCAGAATGCATAGAGAAGAATTATTTATTCTTGATCAATGCCAATTGGAAATAATTATTTTATAACACTTTGGAACACTGATATTGTGTGTTTTCAAGAGATGAAATGGCATCTCTACATGATGGGGTATTTAATAGTACCTGAAATTTAGCCATGAGAAAGTGTCTAAAGTCAGAAAAAAATGACATTTATTTCATAATGACATGATTTAGGCCAGTGAACACATGAAACTAATTGGTAACCCTGAAAAGGACTTTAACAGCAATCAAAAAGGAAAGACAATTATGAAGTATGTTATTTTGTGGTGTAGAACAACTAAGTTTTAGAGAAAACTGAGAATGTTCCATTCTTTCTTTCAGTTTATTTAGTCTTAGTACTGCCTTGAGGCAAAATAATGGATCTAAGGAATTCTCAGAGTCATCCCAAGCCTATAATTCACCAGAAAATAGTGTAACAGTTTCCTAAGGAACTACTGCAACTGTAAAAGTGCCGAACTGAAAACACACAAATAAAATGTTGAATCAAGAGGATTGCTGGACCTTTGTATAAGAAAACTGAGTTGAATGTATCTGGTGAGAAGCCATTTTTAAAAAAATATTCACTTATTTATTTTTTCATAGATTTGTTGAAAATCTTCCATGTGCTATATACTGGGCCATAAAAGTGAGTAAGATCTAGATCTTTCTACCTTAAACCCATGTGCTATACCCATAACAGCTAAAGAAAAGATGACAATGTGTATCTGAGTTCTCTGATATTTCTCCCCTCTAACCACTACCTAAGAGTTTTATCTTACTCAGCTTCTATGTGCAAATCTAGGACACAGGTTAACATTGGATAGAGAAGATTCACTAGTGAGCCACAAAACAAGACAAGCCTACATTTGATCACACTGTTTTCATTCTTCTACCCAAGAGTCTATACTCTTTTTTAAAGATTTTATTTATTTATTTAAATATGAACATATGCAACTAATTGGTAACTGGTACCAATTGGTAAACTGGTAATTGGTAAAATTACCAATTGGTAAAAAAATGGTAAATTTACCAATTGGTAAATTGGTAAATTGGTAATTGGTAAGAGAGGCAGCAAGAGAGGGAACACAAGCAGGGGGTGTGGGAGAGGAAGCACCAGGCTTCCCGATGAGCAGGGAGCCCAACACGGGGCTTGATCCCAGGATCCAGGGATCATGACCTGAGCCGAAGGCAGACATTTAAGGATTGTACCACCCATGCACCCTAAGAGTCTATATCTTAACCTTGTAGAATATATGGTTCCAGATCCCTATCACCATGTCTGGGACTCTGCTACCCATTGTTATACCACTGCTTCTAAGTCATCTTTGTATGAATATATACTTGGTGCACATAAATGAAGTTGGCCCTCCATTAAACCTGCTGGGTTTTCATTAATAGGTTTTCTATATCTCTAGATTTCCTTATGCTCAATCCTGACTATATCTACTTCCTTGAGTAATCTTTTAGAAAATGGACATTATATGTTTGAAATCTGTCCACTCACCACAAACAGAATTCTTCTCAGGGCTTTTGCACCAAAATAACAAATTTGACAATGAAACAGAAAACAAAACAGCCTCAAAACCCAAAGGTTTATAGCAATGTAGGGGAATATTATAGAAAGAACCCTAGATCTAGATAATATACAGGGTGAAATAAATGACCACCTCCAATATGCTGGTTATTCTTATTTAAGGACTTTTCCTGTGCAGTACTGAGAGCATACTAATATATTATTAGTAATTTGTTGATAATAGTAACCATTTATTTATTACATTGCTCAAAGAGAGCAGATACTCCCTGAAGGGAAGGCACGAGTATTAAGAAGCCATGGAGCTGCTCCTCGGGGTCTTTTGAGAGATTAGAAACATTAATAAATGGGCAAATAAATGTAAAAATTGATGCAGAATATTCACAATCTTTGCGAATGTATTTGAAATCACAGAGGACATTTTTAAAGGAGACTGGAGTAGCATTGTAGGGGTGATAACTGATCTGAAGACTAATACGCTGGGTGGATAGAAAGATATAGGACAGTCCAGGAACATTAATCAGAAAGTTCAAAAGCATAAATACACGAACAATCATGAAAGGATTATATTTCAGAACTGTTAGAGGTGTGAGAGGTTTATAGAGAAAATAGGGGTTGAACATAAAACTCTAGAGAACACTAATTTAAGTCCAGGAAGACAAGAGAAAAGAAAAGCGTTTTGAGAACAAGAGGTGAGATACAGGAGAGCGATGCAGATGTGCAAAGAAAAAATAAGGGTGTATATTTTAGGCAGAGTAGCTATTTTAAAACTTTTTTTTTCATTTCTTTCTCTGGGAAGAGAAGGAAAACCTAAACCACACTGAACTAAATTAAAGGGAAGTGAACAAAATCAATAGGAGGCAAGAAGACAAACCAGAATAATTCCAGTTAGATGTTTATCAGAAGAAGCCTCTTGCCTAAACAGCAAGGCGGCTGATGATGTCTGTGCCTCTGGTTCTTCCACAGAGCATTGCCCAGTCCTTTTGTGCAAATGGGCTGCCACCCTTCAAACCTTATACTCATGCGATAACTGCCACTTTTTCTACGCTGATTTACTTTGTAAGTATACTGATGACCATGTAAAGCATGGTAAAGCATGTAAAGCATTTATATGAATACCTGTTACTTAGTAATTGTGCAACAGTAACTAATCCTTGCTCTATGTATCACAATAAAGGACATAATAATTCCCTTGCTATTTACTATCATTATTTTTTTAAAGATTTTATTTATTTGACACACACACACACACACAGATCACAAGTAGGCAGAGAGGCAGGCAGAGAGAGAGGAGGAAGCAGGCTCCCCGCCGAGCAGGGAGCCCGATGCGGGCCTCGATCCCAGGACCCTGAGATCATGACCTGAGCCGAAGGCAGAGGCTTTAACCCATTGAGCCACCCAGGTGCCCTACGATCATTATTATTGTTATTGTTATTATTGATTATTATTGATTTTTCTATTTCCATAAAAGATTATTGATTCTTTTAAGCACTCTTCTTCTTTTGGAACCATCTTCTACACGCTGGAGTACATTAATATAAACTAGATGTCCAGAAAGCATAGTCACCATAACCACAGCAGTCCCAATACTTCACAATTTGTTCAAAGTGAAAATTCAAGAACCCCACCACATACTTGCTGAATCTGAACCTCTGGTAGTAAAGTCTAGCATTCTGTCTCAACAAACCCTGATGGAGTCTAAAATTTGAATAAAGTGATCCACCTCTCCGGGAACGTTAAGTACAATCATTAACCAATCAGGACATCAGAAGGAGAACACTGACTCAGACCAGAGCAGCAGATGTACTTTGGGTAGAAACAGTACAGACTTTGGGGTTATAATTCAAGTCCCAAGTGGTCCAGCATTAGATCCATTACCTTGACATTTTCTCCACTTCTCTTTTGCGATGTCCTATTCACCTCTCAATGATACTGAAATTATTGAGATAATAAATGTAGAATTTCTGGCCCACAATGGCTATTCAACAAATGTTATTCTCTTCCATATCAGAATCACCTTTATTGAATTATAATGTTATACACTCTGCTTTTATTAAGGGTTGTACAAGAAACAGCCCTATGGGAACCTGTTTCAACTCTGTTTTACAACTATTGCTGAGGATTGTCCATTATGTCATTCAAGGTCCCCTATATAAATTTTTACATGAATAATGTCTTTAAATGTTTGAATATGGAAAAAAAGTAGGAAGCTAACAAAAAAACTTTGTCTGGAATGTGTGCTAGTAATGTTTCTTCAAAATAGAATTCACAAGTATATAAAATACTATAGATTTCATTTAACTAAATTAGATCAAATTGAACAGAAAAATAAAATTAAAATGTGATGCAACTATGGGGGACCTAGGTGGCCCAGTGGGTTAAGTGTTGGAGTCTTGGTTTCAGCTCAGATCGTGATCTCAGGGTTGTGAGACAGAGCTCCATGTGGGGCTCCGAGCTTAGCATAGAGATTGCTCTTCCTCTCCCTGACCCTCCTGCTTATGCTCTCTCAAATAAATAAATAAGTATTTTAAAAAAATCCAAAAACACAATGCAACTATGGGTAGAATTCTCAGTTTAAAATGCTCCTTGCATATAGATAATCTTACCTATATAAAGGACTAATAATTCAATAATAAAATTATTATTTTTATTATTAATTCTAAAAAAATTTATTCACCAAAGCGTGCCAAATATCTTTTTTCAACATTTTGCGAAAGGAGACAAAAACAGAGAAAGATGCATATACATATGAAGCATAATTTCCTGAGCATTATGAGAGGTTAAAAAAGGACATTAAAATAATAAATATGACATTTTCATTTTTTATACAGCATTTTCATTTTAAGATGAAGAGATGTAGGCCCAAAAGTGTTAATCACTTGATTGAAGTCAATTATTTCATATCAGAACATAGGCTGGAAATGAAACTCCCTGGTTTTGTTCAATATCACAGAAGTTTTCTTTATTAGAATGAAACCTAAAATAGCAATCCCAATGTTGTATCTGTTATTTTATGATAAATGAAAACTTTAAAAAGCCAAATCATTAATTTTAGAAATTCTCTGCTCAAAAAAAAAAAAAAAAGGAAAGCATAGAGGGATATACAGCAAGTTGAAATGCCACAACTACACCCTTTTCTTCCATGGCAGTTGAGTGTTGATTTGGGGAACAGGAGCCTCTTTTTTTTTCTTTCCTTTTCCCTTTCCTTTCCTTTCATTCTTTTCCCTTAGCTTTGTTGAGGTATGATTCACATATAAAAATTATACATATTTACATATTACAACATGATTTTTAAGGAGTACAACATTATGATTTAATATATGCATGCATTATGAAATGACTATTATAATCAAGTTAGTCAACATATCCATCACCTCCTATAGTTATAATTTGCATAAATTATAGTAGTGATCAACTCTCTTAGCAAATTTCAGGTATACAATATAGTATTATTAACTATAATCACAATGCTATATTTTAGATCCCCAAAACCTGTTCATTTTATAACTGAAAGTGTGTACCCTTGCAGCCACCATGTCCTCATTGCCACCACCCACTAGCCACCTGAACAAACACCAAACATGGTTTGATGAATTTGACTTTTTTAGGTTCCACATATAAGTACAATCATACAGTATTTGTCTTTTATACAATGGAATATTATACAGCAATAAAAGAATGAAATTTTGCCATTTGGAACAACATAGATGAAACCGTGAGACATTATGCTAAGTAAAAATGAGCCTATTTCTCCAGCTGGCCAGGATCTGTGTATCACTCTCCTGACACTGACATGATGTCATTTCTGTTTCTCTCCACCTCCTCTGTCTCTACTTACATGTGCTTTAGAATGTCTTTTCCTTTAAACCTGTAGCTTTTCATAATGCCAAACAATGGTTTCATATAAACTGTTTCTCCTTTAATCTGCATAAATGTATCTCTTTGAAGGAAATCAAAGTTCTTTATGTTCTATTTTAGTAACACACCACACACACACACACACACACACACTCTATGACACCTCCTTGAACCACAGTTTCTGTTTCAATCTAGTTATGATCCTAATTCTGTGCTCCTGTTATGTAGACTGTCAAGCCAAAATAGTAAGTTCTGACCTATACTAATTTATAATCTTTTAATCAGACATAAAATCCAGGTTTTCTCAGTTGTAAGTTAATATCCTTTTCCCGCTGTCTCACTAAATCTCAACAAAAATTTGAGTTTGAGTTTCAAAACCTAGGTAGTTTTTCAGTTGAATTTAGTATGTATATATATGTCAATTGTACCATACTTACTATTTAATATTTATGATATCATGTTTTTCTAAACAGAGTAGAGAATCATTACACAGTGCTGTGTGTCATTGATCAGAAGATGGCAGTTTTATTTGAAATTTGTTTCTCTATCAATTCTCCACAGCATTTTCTAAGCAATGCATTTTTAATCATTACATGTTTATATTAATTTATTTTATATAACAAAGAACACATGCCATCTGCCTGGAGATCAATAAAACAAAAATGAAATTAATAAAATGGAAAAAATCACCCAATATATTGCTAATTTATTCATCATTTATGAATATTTATTAAGCACCTAAAATACTTATTGAGTACTTATAAAAAGCATTTTTCAAGATGTCATGTGTAACAACATAAAAGAGTAGTGCTATCTGACTTTACTGGGTTCATAATGAATAAGAGAAGTGAGAGGTAAACATATATGTATAATAAATAGATAGTAAAAAATATATAGTAAAAATGTTATTTTTTAAATATTGTCTGTTTAGAAAAATAATAAAATAACTGAGGCAAAAAATTACATTCCCGTGATATGGATGTATGGGTATCTGAGGTAAGAAGGGAGAGAGCAGAATTACTTGGCCTGAGAAAATGAAACAGTAAGAGAAATTTGACTTTGATCTTGAGAAGGAAAGGGCAGAAGGTATGTGAAAAAAAGGCAACATAGATTACAAGTCAGACAACTATGCTGAATAAAGGGAGAAGTGGTAGAAATTCCTTGATGGAATTTCTGTAAACAACTAGAAATATTCACTTTCCTGAGATGTAAACTCAAAACTGTTGAAAAAGATACCGGATGGTTAATAGACACTTGTGGAATAAAGGGTTTCCCTTCATTTTTGTCTGGACAGAGATGGCTACCATGGAGCAGTAGCCCAGAACTAAACATGAAAAAGTATGCTTCTCCATAAATCTTGAGAACAAGTTTGCATTTGCAAATAGAGGGACTGAGAAAATAATCAGTCTACCTAGATGCAAAAGAGCAAGAAGTGCCCAGCTGACATCTGCATTACTTTCCAGGAAATTAAATGAAAGCTCTAATGAAGATAAGTCATTCACAGGATACTGTGAGGCCATATAGAAAAGATAGGTAGATCAGGATTGAGTCAAAGGGTAGGGATAGGTTGAGGGCATCTGAAGCCCATTCCTGAGTTAAATGATGCTATAGATAGATGACTGAAATTATATAGCTGGAGAATAAAGAGAAGGATTCCTGCCTCAAGGGGTAATTTAACTTAATTTTACATATATATTCGATGCCTAAGCTATTTATAGTTTTCCATAATTAAATTAATACCATGAGAAGTTGTACCCCACAGTTTCTCTTTCTTTCTTTAAATTATTTTTTAAGATAGTTTCCTGGAAGCCAGGTCCTCTGTCAAGGTTATGAAACATTTATGGTTCCTAATTCATTTTCATAATCTGCTTTCCCTCTAATGTTTTACACATAGGAAGCAGTAATAACAATATATGGGGTACCTGCTTGACTAATGCCCACCCACAGTATTAGAATCCATTTTTCTAAAGAAGCATAAAATTATACTATGTGTTAATTTGCACTTTATTTGTTGACTATAAATGACTATAATCATTCACCTCTTCTTTGATAGTTTAGTTTTGTTTTTCTCCTTGCAAACTGCCTATTTATCTTTTTTGCCTAGTTATCTACTAGGTATTTATGTTCCTTAAATATATATATGTTCTTATTATGTACAGATAACTATTAATAAGTTGTATATAATAAAATTCAATGCTTTTTAAAATACTCTTTACACACAGACATGCAAAATATTATTTTATTATTGCATAATAGAATGCAATGCTTAACCTGAAATGAAATATTATTAGAGAACATAAGTTATTTCTAGGTTTAGTATTCTGTTAATTCATATATCTATAATTTGGATTACTATAAACTTAGTTTATAATGATGGTATATATTCTTTTAAATAACAAGTATGTTTACAGAACATAATGGGGCTACTTTATTGGCCCAGGGAGTAGCCAAAAAGCAAAGTCATTTTCCTTTATTTTACTTAAGACTATTTTATATTTAGTTGTTTTTAGAAGTACCTCAATCCAAACATTTAGTATGTGTTTGGAGAATCACCAGGTTCGGGCATTTTGGGATAATTCAGTATAATCACTAGAATTTTTTAAATGAAGTGAAAAATACACAAAGAAAAACACATGGCCAATTAATATATAAAGGTTTAAGTCTTCATTGTGATCAGGGAAATGCTAGACTGAGGTTAAAATGAGATAATATTTTATATTTAATCAGTTGGTAAAAAATTCAGGACCAATATACCAAATAAATAAAATATTTCAGAGGTCAATGGCTGAGGGAATCTCTTACAGATTGCTACTGTGGGGTAAAATTGATATAACCTTTGGAAAACAATTGGAGTAACAATGAACACTGCTTACCATACATCCTAGCACATAAATCCTTGCATATATATATATATATATATATATATATATATATATATATATATATATTGGGGAGCATCTATGATAACATTCTTTTTTTTTTCTTTTTGTGAGAGAGAAAGAGTTGTGTGCATTCATGCACATGTGTGTGGGGGGAGAGACAGGGAAAGAGACGGGGAGAGAAAATCTTTTAAGTGTTTTCATTATTTTTTTTATTATGTTATGTTAGTCATCGTACAGTAGAGAGAAAATCTTAAGCAGGCTTCATGCCCACACTGAGCACGGAGCCTGATACAGGGATCAGTCTCACAACCTGAGATCATGACCTGAACTGAAATCAAGAGTCAGATGCTTAATTAACTGAACCACCCACACACCCCTAACATTATCACTTCTCGTGCAATAGTAAAAAAAAATAAATAAATCCAGAAAAAATACAATTTAAGTGCACACTGGCAGATAGAAGATTTGATTACCAAATTATCATATGTACATAATGAACTATTACACAGCCATGAAAATCAGTGATATTAAACTACACACAATAGGACCAATCAAAATTTGTCACATAATACACAAAGTAAGAAAATAATAAAGGCAAAAATTAGAATGTTTACTATGAGAGAGATGCAAGGAGATGGTAAAAGTGAGCACACAAGTATGTACAAATTGTTAGTTATGCTCTGGTCTGGTGTATATAGGTATTCATTCTACTGTTAGAGAATAAAGTAAAGTAAAATGCAATATAAATAAAATAAAATAAAATAATATTATTCATGGACAATGAGGATACACTTCAGGAAGAAAAGATTTTAATGAAGCCAATTCTGTGCACCTGTAGTCCTTAAAAAGAAACTTTAAAAACTATCATGCAGGCTTTGCAAATTAGATTTTGGATCATTTTTTTTAGCAGTTTATTTTGTAACAATATGTCTTGATTGTACAATGCACCGATGGATACCTGCTATAACAATCAGGGAAAGATTGATTACTTCAATTAAAATATTCCCTTTAAAATTGAAATGGAAACTTAGTTCCATCTCAAGTCCTCTTCAGCAAAAGTGCATTAGAAATGTAAAATATGGGTGCCTGGGTGGATCAGTCGTTAAGTGTCTGCCTTCAGCTCAGGTCACTGATCCCAGCATCCTGGGATCAAGGCCCGCATCCTGCTCCCTGCTGCTCCTCGGGAAGCCTGCTTCTCCCTCTCCCACTCCCACTGCTTGTGTTCCTCTCTCACTGTCTCTCTCTCTCTGTCAAATAAATAAATAATCTTAAAAAAGAAAAGAAAGAAATGTAAAATACTGGGGCACCTGGGTGGCTCAGTGGGTTAAACCTCTGCCTTCAGCTCAGGTCCTGATCTCAGGGTCCTGGGATCGAGCCCCGCATCAGGCTCTCTGCTCAGAAGGGAGCCTGCTTCCCCTTCTCCCTCTGCTTGCCTCTCTGCCTACTTGTGATCTCTCTCTCTGTGTGTCAAATAAATAAATAAAATCTATTAAAAAAAAGAAATGTAAAATACTCACTGCACCATATGAATTTTATATCGGTGTTGGGAATCACCAACCTTAGAAGAGTAACTGCTTCAAATTCTAATTATCATTTGCTAAGATTCAATGAAAAAGTTTGAGATTTTATTTAGAGCTATATGGAATCAAGTGGAAACAGAGATTCTAATACAATTTTCTAAACCTGCCAAATGGGTTGATTTTTTTACTAAACCTTGGTTCATTAATATAAATATTTACACAGCTGTCCTCTTGACTCGGCTTTAAGGCAAGTCAGTAGGACTTTTATGTTGATATGGAGGTTCTCAGTTGATACGTATCATGTCCACCCTGTATCTCTTCAATATAATGAGCTTATAAAACAGCCCTGGGGAAAGGCATTCATAAAAGTGATGCCAGGAAGATAATGCCCCTTTTTTATTTTACCCTGGAGTCAGGTCAGATGAATATAAATTACTCTGGTTGTAAAGTTTGGCTAATAATATAGTTGGAGAGAGTATATTAAATGAGACTGAGAAATGGCCTAATAGAGCATAGTCAATACTTTGGAGTCAGAGGGACCTTGGTCAAAATGCAGGCAATCTCCTTTATTGGCTGTATGCCTTTAGAAGTATTACTTAATCACTTTTAAGTCTGTCTGTACTTCTGTCAAATGGTATATTAATCATATCCACCATTTGTGATTACTGAAAGATCAATATATGTACACTAAAGCATTTATATGAATAGGCAAGAGAAAACAATAAATGTTTTATTATTATTTTTTATCAAAACCAACTGACCATATCTTTCATTGAGTGTATGTGGGAGAAATATTATACAATTTATTATGTATACCATAGTAAGCATTAGTAGTCTGTCTTATCATTGCTGATAGATAGTTAAATCTAACCAAGATTATCCAATAACTTCAAGTTATTAACTTTCTTTTCAGTTTTTAAAAGTCTAGTAAAATCTAATATCTATCTCTTACCTATTTTAAATACTTTCTTCCTTCAACTTCAGGCCTAACTCAGGCTCCAAAGGCTACAAAGGATAGACAAAAAATGGGTGTGCTTTTATTTATTACTATTATTATTATTATTTTGGCTTGGCCATTTGCCCCCATTCCCTGAACTTTCAAGGAATGAATAGATTTGCAAGAGGGGTAAAGAAAAAAAATTCCTCATGTTATAACATATCAGGGGTTCTTTCTTGGCAGTCACCCTCAAGTATGGTAGCTACCTAAATGCAGGTTTTTTCCTCACCCAAAAGCTTTGTGGATTATTATGGAACTTAGTCTCTTTCTTGGTCATGCAACTGATCATTTTCATTGCTAACTACTTACTCCTTCCCACTCCCCCCTAGGTATTTGGCCAACCACTCCACCTAAACATTTTTTTTTTACTGTCACTTTCACTTCCTTTATACCCTTGAATGAAAGCCCTTTTCAAAATAACTTGATTGAGTATTCATTCTTGGCATCCATCAGCAACTAATAGGAAGTAGAAATCTTTGTCATGCCATTAGTGACGGCTGTACTTCCATTCTTGTCCTTTCCCTTCTTTCTGAATTCAGGGATAGGTCTAGCTAGTCCTGGTCTTCAGACTTTTTAAAATATGAGGAAGAACCCGTTCATATGACACACCCAAATCCAAAGAAACCAATATCGAGCTGCCTTAAATTTTTCTAAGGCTCACCTTAGTTATTTTGGAACATGGGTGTATATGGTCATTTCTTTCCCAACAGAGCTATGCATTGATGTGGACTGTATACTGTCAATTCTCTGTATGAAATCCCCACTTCTGTCATCTCTTGATTAGTCTCCTTGACTTTTCTTATAAACTCTAGAAGAGGGATGAACTATGAGTCACACAGTAGGTTTCATATTTAGTTGGACTGTCTTATGCAAATGGCCTTGAACCTATTATTTTGGGGCAAACTCCAGAAAATTAAGTCACATTTAATAACCCATTGGATCCTGCCTCAAGGGAAATTAAATGACTTAATAAAATAACATTACCAATAAGGAGCAGAAACACAACTTAAATACAGGTCTTTCAACAGAATAAATCTTTACCTGCAATAGATATAGATGTTTAGATATATATATATATATATATGTAGACATATAAATCTCTCTCTATATATATATGTATATATATACATATATATAAAAATCTATAGATCTATCTATCTATCTATATCTCTATTCACANGTAGACATATAAATCTCTCTATATATATATATTTATATATATACATATATATAAAAATCTATAGATCTATCTATCTATCTATATCTCTATTCACATGAGAGCTTAACTATACAACAATCCCCATGGAGAAATGTGCAATGACAAGAATTCATACAATCACTCTGTGCTTCTCTTTGTTGCAAGATTTTCCAATAATTGTGTTTATAATTTTATATTATAAAAATCAAATTTCCACTGAAATATGCATTTATGGCTCACCTTTCCAAATATATTAAGCCATATATATGAAATCTTTTCTACTTCTGTATTTGACAGTAAAAAATAATAAAAGAAGCACTTTAATGAATTTGTTTTCTATTCAATAAGAGAAAACACAAATAAAAGTGAGACTGGGTTGGCTTTTCTTCAGGTTGCTGCAGCATTAAGTATGGGTACTCAAAAAGAAATAAGGAAATCACAGTAAATCCTACAATAGATAATACCGACTTATTTTTAGATGATACATTTTTTCCCTGAGGGAATGGTCTCATATGCTCTACTTCTAGATTTAACTTGTTAAATTGATTTCATACTCTCCTACCTCCTAAAGACAGTTTGAATACTAGCAAGTACCTCATTATTCCCAGTCTATTTGGTATGATTTAGTTAGAAAACATATGTAGTGAAACAGCAATAATAATTGGAAAATAAAGCACAGTGGCATGCTTTATACACATTCTATCTAGTATACTATCACAATACTCATAATCAGTTGAAGACATACTAACACACGATAAAAGTAAAGGTTTTAGTAAACATGTACTCTACATGTTGATTTCTTTGACTATATGTTTACCTGAGTTTCCCAGATTAACTGAAAACAGAACAGCCAACTCAAATGCACACCAGATTTATTTAGTAATGTCTTATGCCTGTAACCTTACTTTATCTGTAGGTATACCACGGTGTATGTACCACTTAGTCACTCTTCTATGACAACAGAAGAAACTCATTATATTTTACTGTTTTATTTTATTCTATTTTTATATTACATATTCATATATTTAATTGGGTAAATTTAATTTATCTCCTGATATATTGATTCCTGAATTTTATCATCATATGTTGATTCTTGCATCAGCCAATTGATGGATAAAATTATGCTATCCAGGTGGGCTGCCTTGGTTGTCAGAGAGCCAACACCGGTCTTGGGAAAACTTTGACTTCTATTTGTTGATCATGCAATGGGTCATTCTCATAACTCACTTCTATCTCCTCATCATTTCCATATGCACAAATCCATTTCTAAAATTCATAAAACTCAATATTGGAACAAAGTGAATCTTCTATTTTTCCTCAATTTTGATTATTTTCCAAAATGGCATTTCTAAATTTTTAAATTTTTAAAATTTTATTTTTAAAAATAAATTAAAAATAATAAATTAAAATTTATTTTTAAAAATTTAAAAATAAATCCTAAGGGCACCTCGGTCATTCAGGTGGTTAAGCATCTGCCTTGGGCTCAGGTCATGACCCCAGGGTCCTAGGATCAAGCCCCCACATTTGGCTTCCTGCTCAGCAGGTAGTCTGCTTCTCCCTCTCCCTCTGCCACTTCCCCTCCCATTCTCTCTCTCTCTCAAATAAATAAATAAAATCTTTTAAAAAATCCTATAATGGATCAAAAGCTTATCTTTTGTGTATTCTGAATACAAAAACACACACACAAAAAAACAACAACAGAGACAGCCCCCCGATATGTTTTAGTAAGAATACTTCAGGTAGGGGCACCTGTGTGGCTCAGTGGGTTAAAGCCTCTGCCTTGGGTTCAGGTCATGATCTCAGGGTCCTGGGATTGAGGTCCCCATCGGGCTCTCTGCTCAGCAGGGAGCCTGCTTCCCCCTCTCTCTCTGTCTGCCTCTCTGCCTACTTGTGATCTCTCTCTGTGTCAAATAAATAAACGAAATCTTTAGGAAAAAAAAAAGAATACTTCAGGTAGATTGCAGAAGGGCATATTATACCAAGTAAGTTGTTCAGTTAGATTCAGAAGGACAAAGAATATAAATATATCCATACATAAATATATGTGTGTGTGCGCACACACAAACACATAATACTTTTGAACCTGGCTTCTAAAGAAGATACAATAACTTCTTCCTCTGTGAGAAACTACCCCAAGTAATGCAACTAGCTTAATTTTACTTACTGGCATACTTGTATTCCCTCTGGGCCATAAGCTTTTTTACTTTTTCATTTCCAACATCTAGCACAGTTCACAGTTTAATAAATATAATTATTATATTTATCTTGTACATTTAAAATAATAAATATATTTTAATATTTTACATATCATATATTTTCAAGTATAATTATTATATTTAAGTATTTGCTGATTAATTGCAAGCAAAAGCAAAAACATTAAGTGTGTTTCCCCCTATATGCTGACCATCGGCTTTAAAATTTCAAAAATCTGGTCCTCTTTATGTCCTTTATAGCATAGTGACTGATGCATATTAAGGTTTACTATTTTGTTGTTGTTTATCATTAAATGAAAGAGTATCAAAAACTCTACAATTTACTTAAAAACCGCATTCTACATCAATCCTTGCTTATTTTCCTACCTACTCTCTGTTTAGTGACATGAGGTATAGAAGACTGGTGACATAGTTATTTTATTTTTCTTTAATTGCTGTTGAGAAAATCTTATTAGCCAAAATATACAAACAAACAAACAAACTGAAAGGACGATTTACAGGAGGCTGTGTGGTGTAATCAAAAGGGGCCCTTCCAAACATGAATTCCTGCAAGCATTGATCTTGCACACACTAGAAGCCTAAACTTGTGAGTTAATTAGAAAAACTCAAAGAGAAAATAAAATATTAATATAAAATCTAACTTCCTAAATTTTTCTGTACTCTAAAAGATCTTTTTGTCCTAAATTACCATAACCTGTATCTAACTTTGTAATGTTTTTGTTCTTTACGCTTAATTGGGTTAGTCTACACTATATAATTTTGCCTTTGCATTTGAATTTAGGTAAAGGGTTAAGAATTTTCCATGATTTGTTACGCAAAATTTAGAAATTAGGATATCTTTCTATCTATCTATCTATCTATTTATTTATTTTTACTGTGGATAAGAGGAAGGAAGGTATGAAATATTTCAGGCATTAGTAGATAACACCAACACAATTAGAATTTTAAAATGCAGCAGCCATCTGAACGGTCTGATAAGGTGTTTTTCTTTCCTGTCCTTTTATCTGCCTTTGAGTAGTTTAGAGGCTCTTTTCAGATAGGGATACAACTGTTGACAGATAACTGGTTAAATTTTTATAATTTAGAAATTGTATACGTTATATAAAATTACCTGAATCAGTCTCGGAATAACACATAACTCCTATGTTATTGACTTGAACACCATGTAGTTAATAGTCCACCAGGTGAAGTGTCTTGCTACTCTATCCTCATATTCTTGGTCCCAGGGACCATGACTGCAAAGGAGAGTGGTCTTACTAGTTGTGTCAGTCTCTATAGCACGGAGTAGTTGTAAGTTTACAGATCACAGACAATACTTGCCAACATGTCTGTGTATACTAGACCCTCAAGAAATGTTAGCATTACTATCATTATCTTTACTTTCAAGATCTGACTAGTCAAAGACAACATGTAATATAAAAATATACTTATAAATTAGTCCTTGAAATAGTGTCAGGTTTACACCTGACTCTTAAAATGATTATACATGTGAAATGAATTTTAAAATAATAAAGTTCAATAGATATAACATATTACTAAAATATTAAATCAAAACATTCAAGAAACTATACTTAATTGTAATGTAATTATTGTTATGGAAATTTTAAAAGGTTAGCAATATACTTTAAGAAAATTTCTCTCTAAACATTCTGATACTTTTATAGATGACTTAATTCTTATTGTTTATGTAATGAGCTTTAATGCTACTTTTTCTTGAAAAGCAACTTAAATACCATGGCTCTTGAAAACTGGAAAATTTTATATGCAGTATTATTTTATTATTTATTTTATACCCTAAGTCATATCTCTCTACACAATTTTTTTCTATAATAATTTTATTACTATAAACATTTTGAACATTATTGTATTTCCGTTCTTACCCTTAACTAAGCAATAGCAAATATTTTAAATTTTAATATTTTCTTCGCTTTTCCATATCCTCTTAAGATATTCATTACCATTCTCATGTGTATCACTTGTATAGATTTATGTCAGTATTTTTAGGATTTCAATGAACTCTACACATGAAAATATTTGACAAGTATGTGTTAATTAATTATTCTGACAGATGATTATTTATTTTTATAAGATTGTTTTTAAAGATTTTATTTATTTATTTATTTATTTATTTATTTGTCAGAGAGAGAGAGAGCAAGAAGAGCAGGAGGAGAGGCAGGCAGAGAGAGAAGCAGGCTCCCCACTGAGCAAGGAACCTGATGTGGGGCTCCATCCCAGGATCCTAGGATCATTACCTGAGCCAAAGGCAGATGCTTAACCCACAGAGCCACATGATAATTTAATAAGAATAATGGACACATGATAATTTAATAAGAATAATGGAGGAGGTTTTTATAATGGCAACTGAATTACAACAAGTTTAAGTGATTAACCAAGACTTAAAAAATATTCCTTAACAAAACTTGATCAAAATTGTGTAAATATTCTAACTTCAAAGTTTAGTATCCACTGAAATTATAAGATTTCATTTTTCAAATAAAATGTTCCTCCTTTTAAAATTCCACTTATAGTAATATAAAATTCACACAGCCTTAAGGATGAAAATTGGAAAAATTTTGTGCAAACTAGCTGTGCTTTAGGTCAAATATGGAGACACTTACAGGTTCTATGAAGGTGAAAATACAATAAAGCAGAAGTTCTAGCAATTTTTGTTCTTGGGAACCCTTTATAAACTTGAAAAGTTTTGAGGAATACAAAGAGTGCTTAGGTGGCTTATGTCTATCAATACTGACTGTATTAATTACAGCAAATGATTATTTTAAAACATTTATTTATGTTATTAAATATAACAATAAAAAGCTCACTGTATATTAACAATTTTAGTGAAAAATAACTATTTTCTAAAACAAAAGAAAACTGTCTGTAAAAAAGCATTGTTTAAATTTTTTCAACTTTTTAAATGTTTGGCTAATAGAAATAAACTGGTTTCTAATATCTGCGTCTGCATTTCAACATGCAGTTTTATAATTTTTGGTTAAAATATATGAAGAAAATCTTGCTTCACATAAACATAGCAGTAAGAAAAAGGAAGGATATTTTTACATCTATTAAAATAATCATCAAAATTCTCTTTGTTACTAAACAACACTTAACAAAGTCAGAATTTCTTAAAGGTTTACTGTAATGTGGAATAGCAAATCATAAATATCATGGAAATTTTTTTATTCTATCTTACACTTTGACTGGCTCATTTACTCATGCATAATTTTATAACATTTTGCATTACCATTTCATATTTTTTAACTGCATGCAATGCAACATCAAGAGTTGATCACTTGGAAAATACTGGTTCACTGAGTTAGGCAGATCTCTCATATTTTGACACAATTCATTATACAGTATCCAAAATAATCACAATCATTATTAACACTGCTTTCATCAAAAATAGACTTAAGTATTCAGTCTATAAACTGCCAATTTCTGGTGACATAAGTTTCCCCAAAATCTAATTTTCCCTTAAAAGCTTGAATCTTAGAGTTGGCAATAAATAATATAATTTGTTTTTCACAACAGACTTTTCTTTTTTTTTCCAGAAAATGTCAGTCTAATGCCCAAATCTGAATAATCAAATTTTGTCTACCAATTGTTTTCTCAAATAAAAATGGTATTCCATTAAAAAATAGCCAACTTCACTCACAAATCTCACAATCACACAAGCACTTTTCTTCAATACCACCATCACCCTTATCTCTGCATCAGAAGTACTTTTATTCTATTCGCCCTGTGTCACTCAGAATATTGAAAAACACATATACACAGGGTTGAGGATAAGTAAAATCATTAAATTTTCTGTTTCAACAAGGACAATCTTAAATGGATCTGCTTTTTTTTTTTAAGACAATTTTTTGACAGTGAAGAACATTATGACAACTAGTATTTTTGGGGGCTACTACCTTGATTTGTACTAAGGAACCACTATTTTTTTAAAAGATTTTATTTATTTATTTGACACAGAGAGAGAGAGAGAGAGATCAGATCACAAGTAGGCAGAGAGGCAGGCAGAGAGAGAGGAGGAAGCAGGCTCCCTGCCGAGCAGAGAGCCCGATGTGGGTCTCGATCCCAGGACCCTGGGATCATGACCTGAGCCGAAGGCACCGGCTTTAACCCACTGAGCCACCCAGGCGCCCAGGAACCACTATTTTTTAATACAGCATTGTTTTTACACCATCAGTACATATATAAACATAGTGGAGGGCGCCTGGGTGGCTCAGTGGGTTAAAGCCGCTGCCTTCGGCTCAGGTCATGATCCCAGGGTCCTGGGATCGAGGCCCACATCGGGCTCTCTGCTCAGCAGGGAGCCTGCTTCCTCCTCTCTCCTCTCTCTCTGCCTGCCTCTCTGCCTACTTGTGATCTCTCTCTCTGTGTCAAATGAATAAATAAAAAAAAAAATCTTTAAAAAAAAACATAGTGGAAAAGGTAAATAATCTCTTAGTATTACAAAAATAGTTTGAAGCTTGTGGACATCTTGACAGGTGTCTCCTAGACTACCTACCAGTCATAGGCAGACCACACTTTAAGAACCTCTTTAGTAAAGAAAGATGTGTAACAGGGATTTTGTACAATAAGTCATAAAGATTTAGTGTTACTGAACTTCATAAGGTAGGCAAATTTTAAGAGGCTGGGAGAAAGAAAAAATCAAGTGTGTGATGTCCTTGTAGCTATTTCTCTTTCACACACATGCAAACTTTAGAACAATATAGAACTCCATGAGCTCAGTCTCATGCCTTTTCATTCCTAAAACAAGTTTTGACACACTATTTCTTAGTTTTATTAATTGCACAACTAGCATACAACTTAGGCTACAAAATAAAGCAACAGGGGTTCTCTATTAATTATTTATGTTCTTTCATTTCAAATATTAAACCAGTAGATATATAATAAACATGTCAGTCTATCTCATAATAGGGAGCATGGAAAGGAAGGAGGAAAAGGGTTGTCAAAGCTTAGAAAAAGATGCTTCATTCTGGAAGCAAACAGAAGGAAGTAGATGAACTGATGTACAATTACATCTCTTTCATCGCAAATTTGCCTTAGGCTGACTCTGTTTATCTTTAATTCTAAAATCAGACAAGTGTAACCGTGCACATGGATTTGTTTGTTTTGCACATGTGTGGCTTACCGGAAATATTGATGTTCAGCAAGGCATGTGATTTATCTATAATAAAATGCGAATATTCCATTCCAATGTAGCCCCAAAATGGGACAGATTGAAACAGCTTTTTCCTCTATTTAAATATAAAGCAATTAGAGTTGTTAATCATAATAAAAATTATATTGTTAAGCCTGATGATTCACAGATCTGTACCTCTGAGGCAAATAAAAAAAATTATATTATTTTCACCATCACTTAACATGGACTTAGGAGGCAACAATAGCTTATAAAATAATACAGAGGAAAATTTCTCTACTAAATACTTTTTTTAAAAGATTTTATTTATTTATTTAGCAGACAGAGAAACAGCGAGAGAGGGAACAGAAGCAAGGGGAGTGGGAGAGGGCGAAGCAGGCTCTCTACTGAGCAGGGAGCCCGATGCGGGGCTCAATCTCAGGACCCTAGGATCATGACCTGAGCCAAAGGCAGACACTTAAGGACTGAGCCACCCAGGTGCCCCTCTACTAATTACTTTTAATTGGATCACAAAACATCTAAAGTAATGAATGTCAGTTAACATCTTCTGCAGTCCTAGCATTTCACTCTTTTGGTCCTGACTCAGACCTTCATTCCAGACCCACAATACCCCACAATGCAATGTTTTGGCTCAATGATATTCATGCAGTTCCACTGTAATTCACTCAAAGGGAAGAAATTCCTAAGAGGAGAGAACACTCCATATCCCTGATATTAAAATTTAATTAACTAATGGTCACATGGTAGACAATAAAATAACATATACAGGTATAGTGATATTTAACATTTTCACATTGCAATTAACTTATAATAGATCTATTTTTTCTATATACAAATCTTGATTCTACTCTATTATTTGTATTAAGCCTTTTCCTCTTGTGACCTATATACATATTTCCACATTGTTCTATTAAACTGAGTAGCTCATAAAAATAGCTAATTCGTAGTAGAAGCAAACTTTTTAAAAAATGGAACAAGTTTTACCTTATATAAAACCACACTTTTAGATGATTTTTGATTGTTCAGAAAATTTAATAAAGAATATTGAAGGTGGCATGATTTTACTGATTGATTAGCGAGAAAATTCAATACATCTCGTGCCAGTTAATGTCTTGAGATATATCCTTAAGAGTTCATGTATTCATCTGTTTTCTGCTCTATAATCACTGATAAACTCACAATAGAAGTGAAAAAGAGCAGTGTTAATTCGTCCAGAAGTCCTCTGGGCAAACATAGCTTCTGATTCTAACAATACTTGAGAAAAAAAACCGAAGAGGCTCAAGTTATTCAAAGAAGCAGTTAAATTCACTGCTGTCTTAATAATGATTGAATTAGAGAAGATGGAAAATTGTTTTTTAGCATAGAAAAGGAAATGACAAAATATACATTTCAATAAATCAATGTTTTTTTTAATTAACATATAATGTATTACTTGTTTCAGGGGAAATCAATATTTGTTTAAATGGTTATTGTATTAACACAGAATTTTTGAACATTGAAAACTCATCTTTATCATTTTGATAAAAATGAATTTATTTATATTAGAGCATGACTAATCTTGACCAGAATTAGTCAAAGTAGAATCTCAGAGTCCTTAAATATTTCTGTGCATATTTTACCCTCAAATCTCATACACATACAAGCTTCTATAAAGGTACTGGACCTGAAACATGAACAAGGTAGCCGTCACCCATACTATAAAGTTGAAGAATTGGATATTCACATACCAGTAACCTTCATTGTGTGAAACTAGAATACAACCTAATTATTATACTTGTAGAGGATATTTTGTGCAGTCTTGTTCTTCTAACTAACTCATTAAATCCCAACAGAAATGTCTAGATCCCTGTACAATTCATTTTATAAACAATCACCAGATGGTGGATGATTGCAGTACTTTCTAATTTACCATGAGATTTTTAGAGATATTTCCTATCAAATTTTTATGTTTTGGTCTGTGGAACTTGTTTATTTCACTGTTTAAAATAAAATCCTGTCTTTTATTTAACACTTTGGAATTTTTCCTAACCATACTATTTTCTTTTAAATTATGATCATGTATTTAGTTTACATTCTCCTATTACAATGTGGAAAAATATTCCACAATATGGGATTCAATGTACTTTGGCATAAGATTTAAATATATTTTATTCAATAAAAACAGTCAGTAGGTATTTTCGGAGCATCTATATTATGCCAGACACTATGGTTCAAATGAGCAATATTGAGGGTCTTCTCTGTTTAAAGCTTAAGATACTGTATCCAGAGACAACTTTGGCCCATCTTGGTGACTGTCTCTTCAGGAAGATTCTGCTTGAGCCACAGCTTTTTCCTGGAACAAGTCCTCTACTATACAGGCATCTGATGTTAGAAGTGTTTGGGGTATGTTGCAAACCCGTCCTCTATTCATTGCTGAAGTATCCTCATCTTTCAGTTGAAGGAATAATATAGCATCAACTTTAATCATCCCTGTCCATCAAGTTTCTTCTACATTTTATCTAAGATAAATTCTCTACTGTTTAGGCAGGCAGATAGCAACGGACACAACATGTGTCTCTCATTCATAACTGAGTTAAGCTTTTCCTTATAGTTACTGATCACTTTATTTAAGAAAGGTTGGAGGAGGGTGAGGGATTAAGCTATGCTCACACAGCTGTCCAAAAATTTTATTGGAATTCATCCTTGAATGTTGACATATTTATATAGATCCAAACAAAGGCATTCCAAGTATAAGCAAACTATACAGGAGGCATGGTTTCTATTCTAGAGCCTATATTCTTTTCTAGCCCCTTTTTCTAGTAGAACCAAGAGGGTAAAAATTACAAAGGAAGGTTCTTGACGTATCTGCTGGCAATCACAACTATAGAACTAGGTGTGTTAACAGAATCTGAAGATCAGAGAAGATACCCCAAGTTGTAATTTTGTAGAAATATGAAAAACCATTTTCGTACACACAAATTCATTTTATCCTATTCTTAAAGTAACATGTATCCTTTGACTGTTAATGTTGACTTCTTCACACCAAATATATCTATCATTACCTCATGATGATCTTTACAACTGTGAAGATTCTCTGCAACAGTCACTATTTTTTTAATGGAGATATCTTTTTTTTTCTTCCTGAGCTAAACCAAACTGAAATAATTGAGAGAAATGGAATTATTCAGTTATTCTCTCCAACATAATGCCTCTAAGTCTTAAGGAATAGATGCATGTAGATTTGAAACTAGGTTTCTGAGATAGGAAAGGAAAGATTGGAGAGGGTGATTTTACTCCCTGCACTTCAAATCTCAGTGGGAAAATTTGAAGAATCTGCTTCTTACCTTTAACTGATCCTAAGAGTTATTTACTCTGAAACATTTTATAGCTGTCACTTGCTAAATTACTTGTTTTATGTTGGAACAAAATATGTGAAAATGGATTATGACATAACTAGATGTTAATTCTAAAAATAAGGGGAAGTACTATCTAAATGTAAGAGAGATAAAATGTGCAAATAGAACTTGTCACAGTCAAACCTTAAACTTGGATTTTGAGCCTTGGTGCATGTAGAATCCCAGAAAATATTTTGAAGATATACACAGAAAATATCCCATTTGAAATTTATGTATTGTGCTTTATTATTTTTTTACTTTTTCAGTGTTCCAAAGTTCATTGTTTATGCACCACACCCAGTGCCCCATGTAGTACATTCCCTCCTTAATACCAATCTAAGATGATTCCTGTCATTAATTTTGTTATATTTTTGTTTTCTTCAAATTAACTTCTGAAATTCAGAATGGTATGATAGTGATTATTAATATTATATTTATTCAATGGATTTTAAAATCTATAATGAAGAAAACTTTGGAGCCGATGTATAAAAATAAAGAGAAAAATACACATAAATAAGAGGACAATCTAGGCAAATATCAAATGTTTGTGCTTATATATGTTGTCTTTTTCACTGCTATTTTCTATTATTGTATATGCTTATTAGTTTTTATTATTCTTTTACAGAGAATTTTTTTGTTAGGTAGACCATCAATGCTGATATGATGCTAATGAGGGGTATCATTAATTCTATACATCTTTGAGTCATCCCAAGATTCTTGAACCAAGGGTCAAAAAGAGAAAAATAATATACAGACTTCACTTTACTTAATATACTACATTTTTTAATTGAGTAATTCAAAAAGTAATTGTAGTAGTAGTAATAATTGGGTTGTGCCTGATTTGTAGAAGTTATTTTTTTAAAGAACAAACAACCAAAAACCTATTAAGTGGAACCTGCTCTGAACCTGCTTAATGGAAACTATACTAATACTAAGATTCATTTTAAGAATACACTTAAAATGGCCTAACTTCCTTGATTACTACTGATATAGTGACCTTGAAAATGGACCAGTCTCCAAATAAGCACTTAGGTATTCATTACCTCTTACATGCACCTAATGGTGCAGTCTCTAGAACCACCCTTAAAGAGTCAAGAAGGACTTAAAAGTTTTATAGAAATAGAAAGGGTAATTTCTCAATAAACATAAGAAAATTGAAATCCACACCCTAATTAGGCAGTATCATTATCAACTGGATGGATATTATGGGAAGTGGTGTCAAGAGACTTCCTCTGACTGACAACGCCGCGGTAACTCCTATTTTGCAGAGCCATCTTCATGTTGCTGAATTCTTACATAGTTTGCCTCCACTACAGAAATTAGCATTCTCTGCTCACGCCTGCTGGCAAGCCTCTTACAGTCCTTTCTCAGGTTGTACAAAGATGCACACTTACTGCTTCTAATTATTTTATTCTACCTCTTTGTAGTTTTAACTCGCCTTCACTATTCATGGCCTCAAATGTTTCAAGATCCTCCATGTACCTGTATTAGCATCACTACCCACTGTTTCTTAACTCATCCAATTGATAATTCCCCATTCAAATTTTTATAAAGAAATTGATTTTTATCAGATTGTCTTTCCTCAAAAAGTCATTACATACATCCCAGTACACTGCATATTTTCTGAGCGCATTGTAAGAAGTAGCTTCTCCATTGTTTTATACTGGTTCCAAGTTTAATACTGAAAATAAAATCATACATGCTAGCAGGGAAATTCCAATGAAAAGATGTCATATTAAAAGTGGGTACCATGCATGGGATATTTAATTTACTTGCATAACTGAAAGGAATGAGTGGAAAGTACCTTTGCAATAATAAAATTGAGGCAAAAAAGCTCATGACTTTGAATGTCATACTAATATGTTATGGCTTTACTGGATAGTAACACTTCTAAGTATATATGTATTGTGATCGGAACTGTTCTTTAGAAAAGTTAACCTAGGGAAGCCTGGGTGGCTCAGTGAGTTAAGCCTCTGTCTTCGGCTCAGGTCATGATCTCAGGGTCCTGGGATCGAGTCCTGCAATGGGCTCTCCACTCAGCAGGGAGCCTGCTTCCCCCTCTCCATCTGCCTGCCTCTCTGCTTACTTGTGATCTCTCTCTCTCTCTCTGTCAAATAAATAAATAAATAAATAAATAAATCTTTAAAAAAAAAGTTAACCTAATAACGTAGACCTGATGGAAAGAAACTGAAGATAGAGAAATCCAGGTAGCACATACCGAAGAGAGATAATAAAGTGTTGAATTGGAGAGGTAGTGAATGGAGAGAAAATTGTGTCCTAAGAAGGTAGCCTAATCTCATAAATTTGGTAGTTAAATGGCTTGAGAGAGTAATATGTGAGCTATAAGAAACAAGCTTTATTGCTTGCTCATTCTTTTTGTTGTTGTTGTTTATTTACCTGTGTCTGCTTCACCTCTAGGAAGTTTCTATAGTTTCCATTTATCTATATACCATGCTGAATTAGCCACTTTCCTATATTAAACAGGTTCATCCATATTCAGACAAAATTCTAATAACAAAGTATTGACTTCATCCACATTTCTTGATAAAGGCATGTTTCCAAACTATTGCATGAATACACTGAATCATAAAGGATTTCCTTTTAGAGAAGTGAAAATATTGAATTAAATTTAGTCATAACCCTACTTTTCTCAAAAGCCCTAGACCTCTCCGGACATGACGGAAAAAACTGATGACCCTACTCTTATCTTTAAATGGCAGCAGCAGCCTTAACATGACAGCAAAAGCTATGCCACAAGCACTGATTACTTCGGAATGCGATTCATTGTTTAAAATGTGTGATGCTAATTAAAGTGCATTTTAATCATTTCTGAGTTTATCTTGCCAAATAACAACTGCACCCTGCCTTTCACAGTAGTTTAAAAATTCTGTCTTATATAAGAAATATGTTTTAAATAAATCCAATATCATATTCTAAATTTTGGTGAATATTTTGTAGAACCTTGTGGATGACATTCTCACATCTCTGATCGTAGTTCATGAAAGAAAAAAAGAGCAGAATGCCTCATCAGCTAATCCTCACATTTTACTTCCACACCCATGGGAGATATTCTCATTTTAGCTGACAGCTGTAAATTTTTATAATCACTGTGTGCTATCTAGTACTTGCAGTTTGCTGGCCACTTTGTCAGCTATACTGACATTTGATAGCCAGGATATATCTAAAAGGACTTTTCAGGGAGAATGGTACTTTTTTCCCTGTTGTCTTGAAGCAACACTGTGGTAGGACACTCAAATTCTGCAAAGCAAGCAGACTGAGCCCTGTCAACAGTAGTTCCGTTGCAATCAATTATACGTCTCAACAAGAACATTAGAGTATGACCTATGCATGGTAAACAGTGCACATCATTCTCACAAAAACATGTTGTGACATAGGGCCCACGGAAAACTGAAGCTCTCAAAAAGTTTTGCATTTTCATTCATGAATTATGTAATACCAAATCGGATTTTTCTCTTCATATTCTAGAATTATTTGCCCTGATACTAAAGTAGAAGGAGAATATCTCTGTCAGCCAACTTTCAGGTTTTATCTCAACAGGTATTCTCAAACTTACTGTATACTATTTATATTTAGGCATTTTTTGTAGATAAGTGTGAGGAAGAGACACAAATATAATTCCTGCCCTTAAAACTATTAAAATCATTTGGAAAAATTTTCTCCCAGTATGCTCTTGTCTGTTCACCCTCTTAACAAAGCTAGTAATTTTCATGAGGTCTGATTTGTGAAGTTTTTACTTGCATAAACCATGCATTTTTGTGTCTATTGTATTTTTTTATTTTTTATTTTTTTTAACTTTTAAAGATTTTATTTATTTATTTGACACACAGAGAGAGATTACAAGTAGGCAGAGAGGCAGGCAGAGAGACAGGGAGAGGAGAAAGCAGGCTCCCTGCTGAGCAGAGAGCCCGATGAGGGCCTCGATCCCAGGATGCTGAGATCATGACCTGAGCTGAAAGCAGAGGCTTTAACCCACTGAGCCACCCAGGCACCCGTCTATTGTATTTTTTAATCTACTCCAAATACTAAAGATTTTCTCCTATGTTTTTTTTTCTTCTCTAAACATTAGATTTAGAGTTACATTTAACTTCATGAACCATTTTGAATTAATTTTTGTGTGAAGTATGAAACTTAGGTTAAGGTTTATTTTTTATCTGCAGATATTCAATTGTTCCAGCACAATTTGTTGAAAAGTCCATCCCTTCCCTATTAAATTGTTTTTGGACTTTTATCAATTAGGCAAATTTTCATGAGTCAACTTCTGAGTTCTCTATTCTGCTCCATTCATCTATATATCTATCTATATATCTATCACTCTGTAACTACCACAATATCTTGATTTATGTCTGGAATATTTAAGAACTCACAAACCCAAAATTCAATAAAACATCAATCCAATTAAAAATTAGAAAAATATATGAACATACATTCCATTAAAAAGCACACACACATACATTGGCTAAGAATATAATAAAAATATGTTTATGTTAAAAAAATGAAAATAAAATATTTTAAATCTTAAAAAAAAGCATACACACGACAGACAAATAAGCACTTGAAAAGATGTTCAACACTATTAGTCATAATGAAATTGCTAATTAAAACCTCAATCCAGTGCAAAATAAAACACATATATCAGAATGGCTAAAATTAAAAAAAAAAAAATAGTGGTTAACTCCAGTGATGGCAAGGATGAAGAGAAACGTAATTACTCATGCATTGCTGATGGGAATGTAAAATATTATAACACATTGGAAAAGAGTTTAGTGGGGTTTTTTTAAATATAAAAATAACCTTACAATATGACCCAGCAATTAAAATGTTGGGCATTTATCCCAGGGAAATGAAAACTTACATTCACACATATTTATATGTGGATATTTCTAGAAGCTTTATTTGTAACAGCCCCAAATTGGAAAATGTTCAAATGTTTTTCAATGGGTTAACAATTAAACAAACGATGATATATCCATACCATGAAATACTACTCAGCAATAAAAAAATAACAAACATGATATGCATACAACTTGAGTGAATATCAAAAGAATTATACTGTATGGAGAAAAGCCAATCTGGAAAGGATACAAACTATTAATTTCACATATACAAAATTCTTAAAATGACAAACTAATAGATATGAAGAACAAACTGGTGTTTCCTAAGGTTTAAAGATGGAAGGTAGATAGGTGGTGTGATGGTGCATGGGTGTGGCTATAAAGGAGAATTACTAGAGAGCCTATGGTAATAGTATAGTTCTGTGTCTTGTGCTTTAGTTGCTTATATAAATGCAATTTTATTGCGGAGAAAGACACACACACACACACACACACACAATTCACACATATAATTGAATGTATGTATAACTGGTGAAATACCAGTACCTGTTTCCTCGTTATGATACTACATTATCTATACAAGATGTGAAAATTAGGAAGGTTAGGTCAGTGGTACACAGGATCTCCCTATACATTTCTCTGCAACTTCTTGTGTATCTATAATTATTTCAAGGTAAACATTTAAAAAATACTAGAACAATAAGATTCCATATATTACTTCAGGGCAGGCAAAACTAATCTATGTTTACATAAGTCAGAAAAGTGGATGTTCCTGTGGGGGGGGAAGTGGGAGTGATATAGACCAGGAAGATATACAATCAAACCTTACAGGTACCTGGAAGTGATTTTCACCTTGATGTGAATGTTGGTTTTATTGGAGTACACCAGGTAAACACTCAAGCTGTACACTTAAGATGACTATACTTCATTCATTTTTCTATGTGTTATTCCAACAAACATTTTAAAAAACTGCTTATTTCATTAAAGTGATACAGCAAAAAGAAGATACATAAACAATGCAAAGAAGAGTAAAAAGCTGTCGTAGTAGTAATACATGTTAACTTAGCTCTGCAAAAGGAGAAAAGAAGGGAAAAACTCATTGGCACAGTGTTCTTGAAAAACACATTTGTCCTGTGCTCAAAAAAGTTGTAGGATTACATAGTAAGAGAGCAGAGGAAAGCTGTGGAAGGGCTTAAAAACATGTGATGACAACTTTGGGTTGGACTAAAAGTGAGGACGGTGATCTCAAAAGTTAGTTATAACTGATGATGATGAGGAGGAGGAGGAGGAGGAGGAAGATGGTGACAGTATTAACACACATGCACAGAAATATTTAGTTTAACATTCAGTAGATGCTTCATGGGATTATCTAATTTAATCCTCAAAACAAACATATACCATTTTGCAGAGAAGCCCCCTCCCTCCTGAGTGGGACTTAACCTCTGTGTAATAGAAAAGCTCTAGTTAAACTTTGTATGAGAAATATTTAGTTACCATCTTCCCTAAAATGATATGAAATTTACACTAGGGAGAATAGAAATATAAGGAGAGGAGTTGGTGATTGAAAGTGATTGCAAAGAGTGATACCTCTGAACATCTGAATCTTACAATGAAAGGCTGCTGTGTACAATGTTTACTGCTCCCTCTCTTATAGACTACTATTCAAAGGGACCATAAGTAGCATTAGTAACCAATTAGGAGATCTAGGAAGATCCAGTACACTAGGGATTGCCAGTCACTTGGTCACAGATTGCTTTACTGGAATTTGAAATATTTGAAGTTGATGAAAATTTGTATTTAAAAGGAAGTAAAGTATTATTTTTATCCTCTATGCAATATGTAATTTTTAAAAAAATTGGTAAAACTAGGAATTAAATAATACCAGGTTTTTGTGTCATGTGACTTTTTTCACTCAATAATCTTAAAGTAAGCATTGGTTTAGTCTTCCTTTTAAAGACAGTATATACTAGCTCATATAATACTGATATTTACTTCGATCTTCTGTAACGGTTGATCAAAAGCAAGCTTTTCCCCAAAATCATCAATGGACTCAGTCTAGTTAGACAATTCCATCATTCTCTCTGGACCTAAGGTGGCTGTTTTTGTTACCATATCATAAAAAATAAAGGAGACAGTTTATGAGAAGCAAACTTTCTTTAAACATAGACATAAAACTACCCACTACTTTTCTATAAAAGTCATTGGACCAACCTTATTTTTGTGGTCCAAATTTAGTCCTGTGGCCATAAAATATGGCAAGGAAATCTGAGAAATGTGCTTGGTGGCTGAGCATTCAAGCTTCTAGGCAAAACTAGGTGTCATTTTTAAAATGACAGAATAGATATTGTTGACACTAGTAGTGTCCATGAAAATATTATTTTTTCATTATGGATATAGTGTTCCTAAAGTTTGGCTTAGTTTGGAGAAACAGTCCTCAAAATATTCTGTTGGGTAGTGGTTTCCTGGGAAATTAATTGCTGATACATGGGTAAAGGATCCCATGGCAAGATATTTGGGAAATACTAGTATAAAAAAATGTACATCTTTTCTGCATGATTCCTGTCAGGACTTAATCTGCTATTGTGCATTTATAACCTTCCTAAAGAGTGATACTGTGAGCAGTATTTTCTTGAGAAAATTTTTTGGAGGAACATTTAACAAAAATAGTATTTTAGAACTAAAACATGAAGGGAAATATTACAAAGCAATTTATTATATTTTAATGATATCTTATAACAATAACTTATTTATCCTTATATTTATATTACCTCTTAGTACTGTATATATGGTAGATATACTGCCCTTCCAATTATTCAACATATTTTGGTCAGATAAAATTCAAATAAATGCATTAATCATTATGCAAGGTATGACTATTTGAGTTCGCAAACATATGATGAAATACTAGAACTTACAAAGATAGAAGTATATTTATTATTATTGTTGTTGTGCTATCGTTATTATTATTGTCTGTGGTATCACCAATGTCTTGAGTGATGCCCAGTACTTAGGGGACTACTCAATAAATATTTGTGAAGTAAATTAATTCCATAGGAATTAGCCCTAAAAGACATACTATAAGCTACACTTGATGGGTGTTAATGATTTCTTTATGAATTGAAAATTAATGTTGCTGCTTCAATTATGTCAGGACAAATGAGTATCCACACAAAGTTTACTGAATTACATCTCTGACTTGCTATGACTCAGCTATCTAAAACACCAGAAATTTTATGCACCCTTCTAATTCTCCTCAAACCGTTATTTACTGTGGGGTTTATACAACCATATAGAACTGTTTTGAGGGAACAACAAAGAAATTAAATGCCTTGTTTCAACAAGGGAACAGCTCTTTGAGAAGGTCCTAGCCAGGTTATAAAGACGTTTCTCAATTTTATAGCCTCTTACTAACTGTAGTGTGTGCCCACAATGCCTAGTCACTTCACTAAAATGAGGTTTTTCTAAACTCAAAATATTGTGACTTAGGTGTTCATAAAGTGCCTGTTAATACATTCAAATAAATTTATTTCCTGATTAGACTTTAAAAAGAGTTTACTCATTTTGGCCTTGATCTATTCATTACCCCTCAGATTCACTCTACCTCATCATGAGGGTCTCACCATTTGGTCTTTACCCTACTTACATACAGTTGGTTGGTCATCTGAATATTTTTGACCAAGCCATTATAAATACATGATTTTTTTTCCTTGAACAATGTCATTCTGAAATATTTTGTTCCTAATCTTTTATTAAAGTGGGTTGCTAGGTTTCGTGGCTGCTAGAAAATCTCCTTGACTTTCATTTCCCTTCTTATCCCAAAAATGAGTTGAAGGAGAGGTTTTAGTCTTAGGGTTTGGGTAGGAAAAAAGATAGATGGAAGGAAAAGAAGGTAAGTTTCTAGTGTTTATCAGCAGTAATAGCTTTTAAGCAATAATATATATTTTTATTAATGCATACATGTTGTAAGATTATGAAGCTAAAAAAATAAATAAAAACAAAAACTGGGGCACCTGGGTGGCTCAGTGGGTTAAAGCCTCTGCCTTCGGCTCAGGTCATGATCTCAGGGTCCTCGGATCGAGCCCCACATCATGCTCCCTGCTCAGTGGGGAGCCTGCTTCCTCCTCTCTCTCTCTGCCTACTTGTGATCTCTCTGTCTGTCAAATAAATAAATAAAATCTTTAAAAACAAAACAAAACAAAACAAAAACTAAAAAATCCCATACATAGTAGTTTGACAGCTGCCCCTAAGGATTGAGGAGAAATCATACAGAAGATAGAAGAAATGAACAATGAGTTTATGGGTCATATTTTTTCTTTAATTGAAAAAAAAAGAAGAAGAAGAATTCTAGGGGCTCCTGAGTGGTTCAGTCAGTTGAGAGTCTGACTTTGGCTCAGGTCACGATCCAGGGACGCTTGAGCCCCACCCTTTGGGCTCCCTGCTAAGCAGGGACTCAGCTTCCCTTCTCCCTCTTAGCCCCTCCCCCTGCTCATCCTCTCTGTCTCTGTCTCAGATGAATAAACAAATCTTAAGAAAAAGGAAAGGCTAAAGTAAAATGACCAAATGAGTATATTTTCTATGCCTTCGTGCATTTAAATCTTTGTTTTCCAAATGTATTAAAATTACAAAAGCAGAATCTATTTCTGCATGGTTGTTAACCTTGTATTTAAATATACAAAATTTGTGGGAAAAAAATTCCAAAACTCTAGTAACTCTTTGTAGTTAATCACTTTAAATATTAATATTATACTCATTTTATTTAAAAAATATGCCACATCTTTCCCGTGATTATTGCATCTTCTTGTGATATCACTACTATGTTACTAGCCTGACACAAATGCACAGCCCCATCTCAAGGCTTTGCTCCATGTCTTTTTCTGCTTTTTTATTCCAACCTGCCCCTCGGTATATACATTTCCCCTTTTTGCAACAGAAGTATACTCACTGGATCTTGGTGATTTTCTGAAGTGTTTCTTTTGTTAGCACCACCACCACCACAAGAAGAAATTTGTTTGTATTGTTTTGTTACATTGCACACTTGAAAGTTCTGTGCCTTTACACACAATATTCCCTTGATCTGGATTAGAGGCCCCTCTATTGTTTACTCCATAGAATCACCTTTACCTTAAATCTCATTTCAAAGTCAGCCTTCTCTAGAGAGCCTTCTCTGGTAACTAATCAATTCCACTTCTGCTACATTTTACCTTGTAAAAATTCCTATTGCTACAGAGAAATGTCTGCTTTAAAGAGACTGATTATGACCTGAAAACTATATATTCATGGAAGCCAGAAGTCCCTGGATTAGGTCCACTTTATACACTATATTACAGTAGATAAAAACAGATATTGTAAATTAAAAAAAATTGTTTCTTGTGTGGTTTCTGCTATTTCAAACGTGAGTAATTTGAAAGATCTACTCAAACTTTATGAATACTGATAATCTTGATATATAAAATCAAAGTAAGAAAATATACTTCACAGAACTGCTATAAGGATTAAACAAGATGAAGAATGTGATATGTCTATCTTATATCTGGACGTGCTAGTAAATAAAAGTTATTTTTCTTCATGGTCAATAACTATTCCACCTCCATGTACACGAGACAGAGATTAAATCTTAGAAATCCCTGATCATTATCTAAGAAGTCACCACCAAAATTTTGTGCAGAAAAAAATGATACGTTTTATTGCTCCAAACATGGGAGACAGGTAAAATGGTGTTACAGACTGAATGTTTGTGTCTCCTGCCCTTTCCCCCCAAAATTTATATATTGAAATCTTAATCCCCAAGGTGATGGTATTTGGTGGCAGGGTCTTTGGGAAGTAATTAGATTTAGATGAGTTCACAAGGATAAGTCCCCTGTGATGGTATTAGTGCCCTTATAAGATGAAGAAGAGAGACCAGAACCCTCTCTATATATATATCTGTAATGTGAGGACACAGCAAATGGCAGCCACCTGTAAGATAAGAAGAATGGCCTCATCAGGAGCAAAATCAGCTGGTACCTTGATCTAGACTTCCCATCTTCCAGAACTGTAAGAACATAAATGATCACTGTTTAAGTGATCCAGTCTATGGTAGTTTGTCAGAACAGCCTGAGCAGACTACGGCAAAGAGGGAACAATCCCTTAGAAAAAGTCCCCATACTGTTCTCCTAAAATTTTTACTGATTTCCTAATATTTTTGTCAGTCTATGTATTATTGCAAAGATATAAGAATAATAAAATAAACTCTGTGATTCAGGGGTTCTGATTAGAAAAGGAAATATGTACTAGGGAATGAAAGGAGAGGAAATACAATTCTGAGGAAAGTTTGTCCAAGAAACTTTATATAAATGCAAGATTTCTCATTAATGGTATTGCTTTTATTTTATTTTTTTTAAAGATTTATTTATTTATTTATTTGACAGAGAGAGAGAGAGAGAACACAAGCATGGGTAGCAAGAGAAGGAGAAGCAGGCTCCCCGCTGATCAGGGAGTCTGACACAGGGCTCAATCCCAGCACCCTGAGATCATGACCTGAGCTGAAGGCAAATGGCTGGTGCCTAACTGAAGCACCCAGGTGCTCAATGGTATTGTTTTTAAATCTCTGAGCAACTGCAAGATCAGTGGTTGAGGGTTTTTTTTTTCCCCCTAATATGGAGGAAGAAGAAAAGACCATAAACTTTTTCTTTGACATTCCACTACAATGGGAATATAGCTGACACACAGTGCTTCGTTAATTTCAGGTATACAACATAGTGATTCGACTTCTCTATATTTTATGCTGTGCTCACTATAAATACAGTTACCATCTGTCACCATACAACGCTATCACAATATCATTGACTATTTTTCCTATGCTATGTCGGGCCACTTTTTTAATGTTCGATATTTAGTGGTCTTAGGCTCTGCAGTAGGACAGACGGTTCAAGTTAGTACTGTGGACTTTTTTACTTTTAATATTTGTATGTAGCCCTGAGAATTGGACTGAGAATTCCTAAATCCAAGTAATGAATTATTTACTTATATACTAGACTTTGAGCTAATTTTCTCACAAGTAAAATAGATAACAATGCCTACTTCAGTAGTGGTGCTATACTGATGAAATGAAATAACAGATTTGAAAAGTCACTGTAAACTCTAAAATACATAATTATATGTTATTATTGTTATTATTATTATTAAGGTGTCTTCTTAGGTCAAAGCTAAAATATAGTTTTCTAAATGGTGTAGGAAACCCCTGACCAAATTTTTCTTTTTAGGCCTGAAGCTTTCTCTCATTTGAATTTAATGTGCCCCCTTTTTCTGAGATAAACATAGAAAAAATAAATCATGACCTTTTATAGACTTTTATGAAGTCACAACAATCCTTGGACATCTCTTTCAGAAATATGAACTACATATATTTTTGTAAGAAACAGAATAAAAATTTTCAAAGTTCCTATGTAAGACTTCTGACAAAAACAGAGAAGACTATACCTGTAACCCAACATAATGAGACAAAATTCTGATTAGACCTTATTTCTAATCATCTCTGCTTTAGCAGAGCTTAGAGGAAATCTAGAAAGCCCTTCCCTTCTCCAATTGCTATCAAGGTACCAGGGAGACTCCGGGTCTGACACCAAAAAATGTGAGTGATCTAGACCTGCTCAGATACCTAAAGAGAAAAAAAAATCTCACAAGAATTTGGAAAATTCTGATAAAATATAAATTTTGGGTAGTATTGTTTGGTGTAAAAGTGAGGGAAAGTTACCTTTATTAAATAGTCTTTAATTTCTCATTTCCTGTTTTGAAAGAATCTAAAGTTATGCCCATTGCTTCATACACTAATGGCATTAATTATCTTACATTAGACTACTGAATGTATGTTTCACATTAAAAAATAATGTATGGAAATTACGTTATATATAATGGTAATGCAGCTCATTTATTCAATGAGTAAAATAAATGCCCGATCCAAAGGTGTAATCATCACTCATAATTTTTAAACAAAAATTGTCTCGGAATTTCAAATACCTGTACTTTTTATTCTATAAGTCATTAATATGTTGAGGAAGCTTATAGAGGTAAAATTCCATTATGATGAAATGCAGTACTTCCACACTGTGTTGTTGTTACAGGCTTATCTTATAATGAATCTTTTATTTGATATCAAATTTCCAGTCAGCAGAATTAGAGTAAAATTTGAATTGATGCCCAGTTTCTCTAATTCATTAGAATGGGGAAAAAAAATAACCACTTTGAACTCAGCAGAGGAAAAGGGAAAAGGATCCTGTCACCTCTCCGCAGTGCACTGGAGAGGGAATTCTCTTCTTGCCCCAGGTTCCCTCTTATTTCCTCTCCATCTTGTTTTAATCCTCCTGCTCTCCTCTCATTGCTTTCTCCCCCTTTCTCTTTTGGCAAGATCCTGAACACTTAGTGTGAATATTATTTAGTCTGCAAGTGGTTTTGGGGAAAATCAATGGAAATATGTGACATTCAGGTGTATGTAAATTAATGGAGAATTAAAAAAAGAGGATGGGATCTTTGCTTCAACTTCTTTTGTCTCAACTTTTCTGAGCCTGGATCCACTTGACTCACTCTGATAATGCAAATCACACTAATTTTTGTTTTGAAAATGGCTGTTGCTGGGTTAGAGACCATAGGAATCATCCGCAATATAATTTGATTCATTGTAGAGGGTTCAATTCAATCACATTATTGGAGTTCACTCAGGATTGGCCATCCGCCCATGGTCAAAATAACTTGGTTAAAAGGAACATTTCTTTGTAATGATGTTTGCTACAAATGGGCTTAAGGGAGGGAAGTGCACTCTTAATTATTTATGTGCTTGTTCAATATTTGTTTGTTCTTTATGTCCTTTATGTCAGGGATGATACATCTAAAATTATGCTAAGGTAATGAAGTGATTAAATAGTTTGATGTTTGTTTTTTAGTGTTGCTGAAGATGATAATGGATACAATGATAAATACTAACGATGATGATGATGACAAAGAAAAATAAATGGGAAACTCAAATGAAGAAGGAGAACTGACTCTTCCTCATAATCAGCTTTTAACTAATAAAAAATATAACAACACTACAGGTTCTGCCTAGATTTGAAAACCCCAAATTTTATGTGTAGAATGCTTACTAATTAGAGTTTGTGTCAGTTGGTCAACTAGAATGATTCTTTTCCCAAGATGCCAATTCTAACTTGTGTATTAGTTTTCTAGGGCTGCATGAACAAAGTACCACAAACTGGGTGGCTTAAAATAGAGATGTTTATTCTCTCACAGTTCAGGAGGCCAAAAGTCTGACATCAAGGTATCATCAGCAGGGCTCTCTCTGGAGATCTGAGGGAGAATCTGTTCCCTCTCTCTCCTAGCTTCTGGTGATAGCTAGGAATTCTCAGCTTTCCTTGAATTGTAGTCTCATCTTCGCAATCTCTGCCTCCACCATTACATGGCAGATAGAGGCTGCTCTGTCACGTTGGGTGCTAGAGGAAAGGTCATT
Source organism: Ailurus styani (assembly GCA_002007465.1). Lineage (NCBI taxonomy): Eukaryota > Metazoa > Chordata > Mammalia > Carnivora > Ailuridae > Ailurus > Ailurus styani. Next base: position 5,347,425 of record LNAC01000029.1, read on the forward strand.
TGAAGCCCAGCTACAGCGGACTGCAATACACATATAACACAGGGGAAAAATCCCCTGTGTTGTTCTTGTTATAGAGATTTTTGGGGTTGTTTGATACCACGGCAGCAAAACCTAGTCTCTCGACTGACTGATGGATCTTATTTACTCAGCTATGTATTTACTAGTTGTCTTCTCATCATGACATAAACTCCATCAGACAAAGAATTTTCTTTTCTGCTTTTCTATCTGTACTCTATATCCGCGACCTAGGTCAGTCCAAAGCACAGAGGACATCCAAGGTTACACTGAAGCCTAGTTAACTCATTGTCCCTCATGCAAAATTGATGGACTCCCGCAAGTCATGGATCAAATCTAAAACTTGATCATGCTATCCTCTAACTCAGAGGTTTTCAACCACAGGCAATTTAAGGTAGTTAGGGTTGCCTGATAAAATACAGGATGCCCAGTTAAATTTGAATTTCAGGCAAACAATACAAAATATGGGACATACTTAAACTAAAAAAAAATGCTTTTGTTCAAAAAGTAAATTTAACTGGTGTCTTGCATTTATTTGCTATAGTATTTATCTTTGTTTGCTAAATCTGGCAATTCCACCCCCACGTGCCATTTGTCAAAGTCTGGAGATGTGTAAGAATACCTACACACAACGAAGCAATTGGCCCACAATGTCAATAATACTGAGGTTGCAAAACCCTATAACCTCTATCTTTCATTTTCCTTTCTGTGCACCTGATCTCTATGCACTGTCCTTTGCCATTTGTCTTAAGTATACTCACTCCAATAAGTTCTTGTTTGCTTTTCAGAATTTTATTTTCTACATTATTCCTTTGTTTTCTTTTAATCTTACATATCTTCCCATATGTATTTATAAATGGCATGCAGTCAAAAAGTCCCCACAGCTTCACAAATATCTGAAGAAAGAGAAAAATCCATGTTTTCCTTTATATCTAAAGCATCCAAAATAATGCCCAGTATACACAGGTATTTAATGTGCACTGAGTGAGAGAGCGAATAATTAAGTACAAGCATAGGCAGATATATGGTTTCCAGGGCAAGACTATCTTTCTTCTAAGCCTGCACAGCCATTAGAAGGCTACTTCTTGTGACCTGAGCAATGCAGTTATTCTAGTGATAGTCGAAATCATGTAATGACAGGCAGTCTTTTGCACTCTTAAACTTACCTAGTTATCATCCTTTCTATATAGAATGACAAGTGTTTAGCATCTTCCCATGGCATTTCATATAAATTTTACCTGAGACCACCATTCCATAATGAGAGAAATACCTATACAAGATCTTTCAAAAATGCTTGCAAATGTGAATTTTAATTAAAAAAAAACACTCAGTGGAAATTCATGCACTATTTTATTTTATTTATTTTTATTTTTTTTTTAAAGATTTTATTTATTCATTTGACACAGAGAGAGAGATTACAAGTAGGCAGAGAGGCAGGCAGAGAGAGAGGAGAGAGGAGGAAGCAGGCTCCCCCCTGAGCAGAGAGCCCGATGTGGGCCTCGATCCCAGGACCCTGGGATCATGACCTGAGCCGAAGGCAGCGGCTTTAACCCACTGAGCCACCCAGGCGCCCCATGCACTATTTTAAACAGAGGACATTATTTGTAAAATTAAAAATATTATAATAGCCTGTATAGTCACAGATGGTAGCTACACTGTGGTGAACATAGTATAATGTATGTAGACATTGAAGCACTATGTTGCATACCTGAAACTAATGTAACATTGTGTCAAGTATATTCAAATAAAAAAATAAAAATAAATGAATTTTTATCTCTAGCTCCATACCATTGCTAATTTATTTTTTGGGGAGGGTGGGCAGGGAAAGGTCTGGCTTTTTACCATTTTAATATTATTCTCAAGATATATTTTCTGAGACAAAGCTAAAAACAGCAAGATGCCTCTTGAGAGAATTTTGCACTATGTCAAGTCACAAAACATACTCTGGTTCCAGTAAAATATTTAATGCTGTGTGTGTGTGTGTGTGTGTGTGTGTGTGTGTGTGTGTGTGTAGTGTTTTAACTTAGTTGGTAGATATGCTTTAGTTATGTATATGCAATGTAGTAGCAACTACAGACATTGATATGTATCCTCTATATTTTAGAAAAATTAACAAGAATAATACGAGCTAAAGGGTAATGTTTTTAAAAACAAATATCTAATGGACATTTTTCCCTTATCTAAAATTATTACTTGGTTGGAAGATATAGAAAGAGACATAAAAAAGTGCATATATGAAAAATAAAGCTCTTTTGGATGGATACCAATAGATACTAAATATTCTTATCCCTTTCAAAACTAAAATATAGCAACCAAGATGGAATGGAATCTAAAGTGAATAGTTAACTATTTCCTTAGTAGTAGGAAATAATCTGATGTCTACAACAAAACAGTGTTGTAATTGTAAGTAGTTTTATAAACTCCCATATTTTGTATAAAAAGTACATCAGTCCAACTACCACACTGTGAATTTAAATGTAATTTTCTATTTCATTTCTCTTTAAATACTTTAGTAGGCTTAATTGTAGGTTTGCTTCACTAGGTAATAGCTTTCTTTCTTCCTCCAATTTTGCTTAAAATTTTCTTTAAATATATAAACAGCTACTGGTTAAAGCTGAATTCATTCTTACTTTGTGTCCTGAAATGATAATCACATCCTATTTAATTCTTTATTAATTATAGTAAATTAATTTACTTCCAAAAAGAAACACACTAATTATTTTTTTAAGAAAAAAAATGTATCGAAGAATGTAACTGTTCATGACTCAAAAAAGAAAAAAAAAGAGGCTTCTGCTTTGGGAAAGGTATGTTGGGATAGACATACTTTTCACTATTCCTCCTTGTAAATACATATATAAAACTTAGATATCATTTGTAAAACAAACATAAGAAAACTCTAAAAGGTGGAGATAAAAAGATAGACCAGTCGAAGAATTCAGGATCCAAATAACATGTTCATGAGCGTCCTAGGTTTCTAGTATCCTAAACTAGGAACTAAAAAAGTTGAAAACCTGGTAATTTCAATATACATATGTACATAAACATTTACATTCTGCATAAAAGCCTTCTCTCTCCAGTAAAAGGACCAGAAAAGGGGCAGCCTAGTAAGATAGATAACTTTTACACTTTTACCTAGAAGAGCAAACTGAACCTAAATTAAGAAGAAAGGAAATTATGATAAAATAAATCAACAAAATCGAAAACAGACAAATGGAAAAAGTTAATGAAACAAAAAGATGGTTCACTGAAAAGATCAATAAAGTTGACACACTTTTGGAAAGACTGATTTTAAAAAAAGACTCAAATTACCAACAGTAGAAAATTTTAAAATGGGCCTATCACTATAAACCCTATAGGCATTAAAAAGATAATAAGGGAATAAAGCAAATAAGTCCACTTAGACAAAAGAAACCACTTCCTTGAAAAGTACAAAGTACCACAATTCACCCCTTATGAAACAGATCATCTGCATAGCGCTATAACTATTGAGGAAAATAAATCTCTAGGCCCAGATGGTTCACNAGACTCAAATTACCAACAGTAGAAAATTTTAAAATGGGCCTATCACTACAAACCCTATAGGCATTAAAAAGATAATAAGGGAATAAAGCAAATAAGTCCACTTAGACAAAAGAAACCACTTCCTTGAAAAGTACAAAGTACCACAATTCACCCCTTATGAAACAGATCATCTGCATAGCGCTATAACTATTGAGGAAAATAAATCTCTAGGCCCAGATGGTTCACTGGAAAATTATTCCAAACATTTAAGGAAGCATCAATTCTATAAAATCTCTTGCAGAAAATAAAATAGAGAGCAACTCCCCATTCATTACTCTCATAACCAGATTACTCTGATACCCAATAAAGATCAAAAAGTACAAACAAAACAAGAAAACTACAGACCAATAGCCTACATGAATGTAGATAAAGAATCCTTAACAAAATACTAGAAAATAGAATTCAGCATATATTAAAAAGAGTTATATGCCATACCAACTGAGGTTTATTTTAAAGATGCAAGATGGGATCAATATTCAAAACTCAATCAACATATTCATCATGTTAACATACTGAGGAAGAAAAATCTCATAATCATACATATTGATACAAAAAGCATGTGTCAAAATTCAAGCATCCATGATCTAAAAAATAAATCTAAGAAAATGAAGAATAGAAGGAACATTCTCAACTTCATAATGAAAATCTATAAAAAGTACAGCTAAGGGCGCCTGGGTGGCTCAGTGGGTTAAAGCTGCTGCCTTTGGCTCAGGTCATGATCCCAGGGTCCTGGGATCTAGGCCCACATCAGGCTCTCTGCTCAGCAGGGAGCCTGCTTCCTCCTCTCTCCTCTCTCTCTGCCTGCCTCTCTGCCTACTTGTAATCTCTCTCTGTGTGTCAAATGAATAAATAAAATCTTAAAAAAAAAAGTACAGCTAATATTTTGCTTAATGGTGAAAAACTGAACATTTATCCTGTAAGATCAACAAGACAAGGGTGTCCATTCTCACCATTCTATTCAATGCCCCGCTAGAATTTTTAGCTAGTTCAATAAGACAATATAAAACAAAACAAAACAAAATAAAAGGTACATTGATCAGAAAGAAAGAAACAAAACTGCCTCTATTGCAGATGACATAAGAATCTGCCAGACAGAGAAAGAGAGAGAGAAATTCTCCTGGGACTAGTGAGTTCAGCAAGGTCATGGGATACAAGATAAATATAAAAATTGTACTTCTATATATTAGCAATAGGTACATGAAAGCCAAAATTAAAAACACAATATTTATAGTCACAAATCCGACAAAGGACCAGGATTTAGAATATATAATGAGTCTGCAAAAGTAAATTGTAAGAGCAAACAAAAAAACTTAAACATGAAAAAGACATGAAAAAAAAATTCAACAAAGAAGCTATACAGATGATGGCAAATAAGCGCCTAAACAGATATTCATTTTCCATAACTATGAGGAAAATACAAATAAAGCCATGTGTGAGATATCACTATACATATATATGTATATGTATATACATACATATATATCAGAATTGCTATATAAATAGGTGTGTGTGTACATATATACGTACACACATATATCAGAATTGCTAAAATAAAAAATAGTTACAACATTAAAGTCTGGAGATGGCAGAGAGAAACTAGATCACTTATACACTGCTGGCAGAAAGTGTACAATGGTATAGCTACTAGTGAAAAAGAGTTTGAAAGTCTCTTAAAAGCAAACAAAGTAAAAAACAAGACAAACAACATTTTGTATCTTAACTGTAGCCACTTCAAGATCCTGGTTGTGACATTATACTACAGTTTAAGAAAATATTAGCAATGGAGAAGCTGAGTAAGATATGCAAGGGATCTCACTTCGGTATTTCCTAAAATTGCCTGTGAATCTACAATTAACCCCAAATAAAAAGCTTAATTAAAAAACAACCTTAAGCTTTCAGCTATATCTATAACTCAGTTTTTGTTGCTCGATTTTATAGTAAATTCAGTGCCTGAAGATTTTGACAAATAAGGTGAAATGTCTTTGCAAAGTCAATTCAGTGAAATGTAAGAAATACATTTGCAGGGGTGCCTGGGTGGCTCCATCAGTTAAGTGTCTCCCCTGGCTCAGGTCATGATCCCGGGGTCCTAGGACCAAGCCCGGCATTGGGCTCCCTGCTTAGCGGGAAGCCTGCTTCTCCCTCCCCCACTCCCCCTGCTTGTGTTTCTGCTCTCTCTCTCTCTCTCTCTCTCTCTTTCTGTCGAATAAATAAAATCTTAAAAGGAAAAAAAATACATTTGCAGATATATCCCATATATCACATAGGATGTTTGTTATTTATTCATTTACCCTATTTTATTTATTTCTTCATTAAATAGACATTTATTGAATACCAACTTGTACCACTGGCAACATACCTCTCTGCTTAGCAACATTGAACTAGGCATTATAAAGCCTTTGCCTGGCCTCAGATCAGGGCTGCCCACCCCACAACAGACTTGAAGCATACCCAGGCACTGCAGTCTCTGAAGGCTGCTGCATTCCCAGACTTAGCCCCACCACCCCCTTGCCAGCCATGCTCTTGTGCATATCTGCAGTGCTAGCCAAGCACCTTTATTCAGAGACCTCTTTATCTGGAGCCTCCTGCCAAGGTCTTTGTCAGCAGCATCTGAGGAGGCTTTCTTATTGGGAGAAAGAGGGAAACTGAAGACAGTTCTTCACTCTGACTCACTAAACTAAGTACCTTTCCACCATGCTGATCTACCTGACCCTAGATCTAAACTCCTCTACTATTGCACTTTGCCCCCCAGAATGCTGTGTAATGCTATTCCATGTGGGTAAATAGGAGAGGAGAGGAGTTTAGGGGCTTGCTTATACAATCACGCTAAGTAATTAAAGACCTGACTGTCATTTTGGCTTGTTTTATATTGGCTGTTCCTACACCTGGCAGTTCAGGTCTTCTCTTAGTTCAGCTGAGCTCCTGACAAGACTGTTGTATTTTATTCCAGCCAAGTTAATTCTGTGTCCCAGTTCAGCATAAACTTTAAATGTCTGGGTTTTACTGTTTTAAATAGATTTAAAATATATTTTAATCCTCTAACTCCAACATAGGTTATATTTTATTACTTGACTTATTACCATAATAAATAAGACATTTTCTATCTCTATCAGTATTCTCTATCAGTATGATGTTATAGTATACCATACTTATTATTTCTAATATATAGTAGAACCTTTTAGAATATTGGCTTTGAAATGAATAGGTGTCAAATTTTAATAAGAATTATATGCAAATCCCATCTAGAAAACCATAAAAAGGATGAATATCATTTTTATATATTAATATCAATTTCTTTTTGTGGAATGACTGCCTGATTGTTAGAAATCTGCTTAAGAAAATCTCCAGTATATTAGAGATCTCTCATTAAAATCTTTTTCACATTATAAAAGGGCATGAGGTGATTTCAATTTAGGTGATTTAGGTGACTTCAATTGCTACATATTTTAGATCCAGATAAATATCATTAGGTTATAATTTTAGGTCATATGGTGTTTACTATATGCTTATCTAATGTTAGCAAGTTTCCTCTCTACTATCCTAAGCGAGAAGGATTTAGGCCTTTTAATATATGACTAATATGATTAGGAATTTATAATATTCATTAAGATTCTGTCCTTCAATAGGGGATATATTATCTCAGTTTTCCCAATACTTAATATAGTGCCTGGCATGATGCTGGTGTTCAAGAAATATGGACTGAATAAAATAATTTAAAATAAATGAATTTATGAATTAATAAATATATCATTGGAGGAAGCAGACAGGTAAGGTAGATGTTAGAATCTTGGAAACTATAAGAAAAATCATAAAACTAAGTTGTAATTCTGACACTGAAGTTCTAAATCCCGAGCAATTTTGCTCCAACAAATTTTTTCATCATAATGTTTGATTAGTCAATTAGCATTTTCTATAGAAAGAGTCATCTCTGAAACAAGGATGGGGCAAATCTTGACTATGGTGGAGGTCAGGGATCTTACTGAATTTTTTCACTTGAGAAAGACTCTGGTTGGTGCACTGGAAATTTAAAAAAAATTCCACACCCCCACTTAGAGAAAAAGAAAAATAACAAATACCATTTAATAATCTGAGAAAGCTTTATTTCCACCCACCAGAGCATTATTATTGCTCATGTCATCCATAACATGAAAAACATGAATTCATCTCATCTACTTTATTGAAAACTGCGTGATGTAGTTAAAATGATACCACATAGCTAGGATTATCTATAACACAAAGGTGATTAGGAAAGACCAACAAAATTTAGAAAATATAGTTATCTTACACATTTCTTAAAATATTAATATTTATGCTTATCTAATAATAGCCAGGTATATGCATATAAGCAAACATTTTTCTAACTGTATAACTGAAGAATACTATTCTTTTGAAACACTGGAGTGTACTCCTAAAGTTAAGATTCATTATAAATGAAGAACATATAGATATATCTCCCCCGATTGCTGAAGTTTAAATAAAGAAGAAATGATAAGCAGATTTTTAAAATATATAAGAAATAAAGACTTACAATTAGGCATCTGTTCTTGTTTATACTTAAAAATGCACCTTTATTAGTTCGCAACCTCAGGGGTTCTCAAGGTGAAATCTGAAACTGGCCACTGTACATAGAGGACAAGGAGAGACCAAAGACAGAGTTGGGCCACTCCAGATTTGTAGAGGAAAGTGTTAGTAAGCAAGGGAACTTACATACAAGGCTTGTCTTGGGCACCTACAAGATGAGTAGATCTCCAGACCCACCCATCAGAATCTTAAAAGCTGAAATAGAGGTCTTAACAATCTTCAGTCACATGTTCAACTGACACCTTACTCTCTCAAAGGTATGTACTTGGAACAGCTCTCACTGTATGCACAGTAGACAGAAGGTACATTCCAAGAATAGTAAAAGGGCCTCCTACTGCCTGCAGCTTATAGGTCAACAAGCTAACAGGACCTCAGGTCTCAATGACCTCCCCCAACACCATTAGATCCCTAAGCACTAACCAGAGCTTCATAATAGAGGACTTTCTAGGGGATCTACTGTTGATTTAAAAATGATTTTAAAGGCCAGTAAGTGGGAGCCTGGGTGGCTCAGTGGGTTAAAGCCTCTGCTTTCGGCTCAGGTCATGATCTCNATAATAGAGGACTTTCTAGGGGATCTACTGTTGATTTAAAAATGATTTTAAAAGCCAGTAAGTGGGCGCCTGGGTGGCTCAGTGGGTTAAAGCCTCTGCTTTCGGCTCAGGTCATGATCTCAGCGTCCTGGGATCGAGGCCCACATCGGGCTCTCTGCTCAGCAGGGAGCCTGCTTCCTCCTCTCCCTGTCTCTCTGCCTGCCTCTCTGCCTACTTGTAATCTCTCTCTGTGTCAAATAAATAAATAAAATCTTTTAAAAAAAAATAAAAGCCAGTAAGTTTAGGTGCTTATTAAATATTGAGAAGCAAAGTTTTAGAAACTTTTTAACTGAACACTTCAAAATGTTTAAACAAATTTCTAAAATAAT